>JAUZNC010059363.1:0-10218 GCA_034780395.1 Vannuccia rotundouncinata
TAAACACGATCAATAAAGCATCAGTTATTAATATTTATTAAATACTGGAGAAAGCTATATCTAGGTATATTTAATTTTTGAGGAGGTCTTTAATTATAATGTGTAATTTTACAAAAATGTTATTAGGTCATTAATATAATGAGATTTTTGGAAAGTCTATGCAAAGTCAACAGCAATGACTAACATTTAAATTGTTTAATCGGTTATTTACTACTATAGACAACAGTATGAATTTTATACGTTCAGATCATAATATTTCCTATATCTCAAAAAATTGAATATCCGTTCGTATACTGCTATCTTTTATACAAAATGGTCTAACTATACAAAATGATATATTTTCGAATGTATCTTGAAAACAAAAATTCTGATTTATGCATCTAACTATGGTTTTAATGTGTTGAGAATTCTTATATAATCAAAATGATATGCTGCATTATTCTATAACGTATCGGAAAACTTTAAAAAACGTGTTTTTCAATTTGTTTAATGTTGCATAACATAAATTTAACATAACTAAACTTTCAAATTCTTCAAATTTTGTGATAACTGTAATTGTCAATTTATCTTGACTAACACGCATTATTATTATGAAACTTTTAGAAATTCGAAATTTAGAAGAATTAACCAATTTATTCATTTAAAAATATCCATATTTATCACATTTTGACAAAAACAAAAATTAATTTATCCCGATTCTGATTTCAGATTGAAATTCATTCGACCGATGTAAGCAGTACTCTATTGAAAGAGGAGAGGACATACAAACTGCAAAATTTATTTGCTGACATGGGCGGAATTCTTGGCTTTTATTTGGGAATAAGTGTTTTAACACTCTGTGAAATATTCGCAATGTTCTTTGACGTCATTGAACGTTGTATTTTTAGAGATGGAAGAAGGTTTCAAAAAACTACAATTAAAGTTGATGTTAAAGACGTCCAAAAATCAACAAATGAATCAAATGAATCAAAATAATATTCTAAAATAAAAACAATACCTTTTAGTTAATGTTGTTCTATTGATGATTGTAGTGCTTTGTGTTTAGATTACATCATTATGTGCAACAAATTTAATGTAACAAAAATAGGATTTCTAATTAAATTATATATAAGACAATGGTAGAAATATCGATGATCAGATGCCGATTAAGGCAATTTTTAAAATTCGATCTTCATGTCGAAATAATTTAAATTCGCAATCAATAATTAAATTCGCATCAAATCACCCTATTCATTTTATATCCTATTGAGTAAGGAAATCACCATTGAAATGCATTAATACTTTTACAATTTACCTATTAATATTTATAATTTTAATGATATTTTAAATTAGTATTAACAGAATTTCTTTTTGTTTGGGTAATAATAATGGAATAAAATTTTAGTGAAATTTAGAGCTAATAAATTGAGAATTATTTAGAATTTTATTGTAACCCCTTTGTACATTCATACATTCAAATTTTAGATATTGGATATGACCTAAAGTCCAGTATGAAAGGGTGATCGAGCTATCGTCTGTATTGATGTGTTATTGTTAATCAGCATATTTGTGTTGTTTGGTGTGAATTATTGATGTACTTTTTAAACAAGTGTATCTTCTATGTACTATATATTATACTCTTGTATGTTAAATCTGTATAGAAAAAAATAGTTAGGCATAGTGCAATTATATTAATACAATATTAGTTGTTATTAGCCAAAAGGGCAAACGTGTATTAGCTTATACCACAACAGAAATGATATTATACTATATACATTGTATTATCTCTTTCAAAACTTTTTTCAGATTTGAGCTAACTATGTATAGGTAGGTATTAATATTATTTTAAAAAAGGTGCAAACATATTGTTATAACTGTGCACTTTGGACCAATATATAGTTTCTCTATAAATCTATAAATAGGTCACCATGGGTAGAAATTGCTTCCAATTGTAGAATAGTTAACTGATATATCTTAAAGTAATGCTAATAGTACTAGAACAAAATTCTAAATTTAATAATGGAAGTAACTAATTCCTTTTTATGTATACCTCGAATTTGAAGTATATTAATCGTATAGTTTTCAATGAGTACGTTTGTAATGTTAAAAAATGCATTTAAATTATCGTTTTACATCTAATTTTAGATCAAAAGCTAAATAAATTTACATTTTTATTTAATTTTATTAAAATTCAGCCCATTTCTAACGTATAATAAACAAATTATGAAAATCAGTTGTAGTTAAGGAATTTTTATTGGGTCTGAAGTAAAAGAAAAAGTAGAATTACGAAAAATGTCGATTTTGAGAGTGTAAAACTAAAGATCTAAAAACGATATCAACGTGAAATTTAAAATACTGATAGAGTTGTGACGGTGTTATCCAACGCACATAACATTCTGTCAACAACTCTTACTGTTTTTTCATGATGACTATTATGTCAAAAAAGCCTAGTTTATGCTTATCCTATAATACCCTCAAATTCCTTAACATTGAGCTAACAACATACTACCGGTAGGTTTATAACATAATATTTTTGTGCTGATACAATTTCTAGGTTTTCTATCAATATATATATAATACATTATGTTATATTTTTAGGCTAAATTTACAATATGTTTTGATTTAATTAGTATGTAATTGAAGATGTGTTCAAATTAAATGTACATCAGATATTAATTAAAACATTGAATCAAGTAGCAAAATACGTTACTACTTAATGTAAATGGCGATGTACATGTATCTCAACAAATCTATTAAATTGTACCGGCCTGAGTTATTATGGGCCTTGAACATGTGTGCGCAAATTCATGGATTCATTATCGGAAGGATGGTCAGGTATTTAACTTAGTACAAAATAATCAGCATCCCCTTTTGGAATTTTCATCTCGACTTAGCAACTCTTTGATTCAATTCGAAAAGGTATTTATTTATAAGACATTATCAGCGACGTACAACTAATGTTTTTAATGACTCTGAACGGTGACGCAGCGTGGATTTTTTGAATTATTATGAATTTATTATTTCTTTTCATTGTTAAACAATCAGGAGGGAATATAATATTCCATATTATTTCAAATTTTAACACACCTATTGACCCATTTAAACAACGAACATTTTTATTTATACACTTAATTAAAATATATTAAGGTAAATATTGGGACAGAAATATTTCGTTGAATTGAAATTAAAAATAAATACAAGTACACCATTTGTTGATATTCCATTATTACGATAATCGAATACATAATAAACAATAAACTATGTATAACAGCTAGGTATCCAGAAAACGTAATATAGTGGTTTAAAATAAAAATACAAATACTATGATGACAATAGAAGAACTATAAAAAGTTATCTTAACATGTAATAAGGAACTTAGATGTAGGGCAGTTTTTAATGATAACAATGTTAAAGGAAATTTTTAATTTAACTTTGGGTTGATATAGCATTTCCAGATCAGTTTCACGAAGTAAGCAATGATTTTTGAAATTTAATCATTCACTTTCGTATCTTTCTAGTATTTGTTCATTCACTTAGTAAATTAAGCAATCACTTTCGCAATATCGGAGTTTGGTCAATCATTTTCGTAATTTAAAAATTCACTTTAGTCAATTAACCAATCTATTTAGTAAATTTAAAACTTATATTATATTTTTAAAGTTAAAACAGTCTGATCAAATAAACATATACATAATGTTATTAATCAAATAAACGAATATAAACGTAATATAACGATTAATAACACATATATTAATAACAGTTTAATCAAATATAACGCATTTATAACGCAAATATAACACATTGGTGAAACACATTAGTCAATGATGTGTTGTCTTGCTTGTGCTGCAGGTAGATAGCGATTAACTCGAGCTGCCAGCCTCTGTCTATCTTCGTTAGTTAACCGCTTTCTCTTTCTCGCTTGATTCATTATTGAAAATGAATCAATATCGCAATCACATTAGAACAAAATTTTTTTGGAAATTCCTAATTTCCATTTACATCGGACAAATTCTGTTGGTTAGTTTATTCCCAAAATAGATGTTTGTGTAAGTAGGCACACACGTTTAACCATAGAATATTAAATCTATGTGCTCAATTTGCCAAACTGATTAATTTATTAGCAAACGTGAATGACCGTTTTGCTAAACTTTGTGATTAATTCACTAACTGTTGACTTAATTACTAAAGTGAATGACTAAATGAAAGTAACAGCGAACGTGAATGACAATTTTATAAATGTGAATGCTTACTTCGCGAAACTGATCGGGAAAATTTGTTGGTATAAAGTATGTATGCAGACAGTTTTAAAAAGTTTTAAAACCGGTCAATAGAAAACGATGTGATGGGATGAAAATAGAGAAAATCACCTCAAGCACCCCCAACAGAACTTTCTCCACATGATGACCTCAGGAACATACTGAGTGAACAACATCAACTGATCGAGCCTGAAATAGAAGATGTTTGATATCATTGAATACAGTTTTGGGATGTTATAAACATTGAAAATTAATATGCAATTTATAAATAATATATTATTACGTACGTTAAGCCTTCTAGATAAGCCCAAATCTAATTAAGTTTCTTTTTTTTTAAATAATAGTTATAAAAATTAATTTTGATTGTTAATTTATAATACGTTATTAAAGTTATTTCAAAATAAGGATAAATATATTAATGTATATTTAATAATATTTAAAAAAATATTAAAATAAAATAAATTTCCATTTATAACCAGATGTTTGTCGAAATGAAATGTGTGCGATATTAAAAGAGCTAGAATAAAAAGCGAACTTATGTGAAATATTTTTCTTGTCTTTTTTTATATTAAAATAATATTATTTGATATTTACAGACAGTATAAAGAATATTAAAGACATAACAATTTAAATTTTGCGCAAGTGCTGGAACAAATAATATTTGCAATAAACACAATTATCAACGTATTTTCCTGAAAATTATTCAAAATGGTGCAGTTGAGAGATTCCATATCGAATTTCAAACACCGTCAACATGTGCAATTTTTACCACATATGTCAACTTGACCCTTTCGGCCGCCATACCAAACAGTGTAGACTGCATTCAATAAAGTTGTCACTTGCTAAAAATTGCAATGCATATTGATAGGGATCGATGATTTCCTCAATTGCAAGTATTGTCATAGAACTTATATAGTCAAGTAAAAATAGATTATTATATATCATTCTGTCTTTAATTCCTAATTTTGATTCTTTTGAATTCTCTTATTTCAGCCAATATTTAATGACAAATTACCAATATTTTCTAAAATAGAAGATGGTGTTAATATTTATTAAATAAAATCATATTTAATATGTTTAGTATTAAATAATTTAAAACAGTTAGTATAGAAATCTAAATAATTTTTTATTTTTAGAAAATGCTTATATTTGTTATTTTTAGTAATGAGTTATAATCTTATAACATTTGTAAACATAGTTATAAAATTGGATGCAACAATCGATAATTGGCAAATTACTGACAAAAATTAATTGAAATCAATCTACTATTAATAGAAAAAAGGTGCATTTAATCATGTTGAATTAATAATATAAACGCGTGGAAATATTAAGCTCATTTAAGATGCATCCATTATCTTTATCAGTCAGTTTTTCTTGGCTGTTTTCTTCTTCCTTAATCTCCTCTTCCTCCTCCTCTGACTCTTCCTGTTCGTTACACATCTGATTTTGTTGCAGCCCGATTGCATACATTGTGAATATTATGTTCTAAAAAATAGTCTATTATTATTGTTTATAAACTAAACTAATTAAAAATTTTCTCACAAAATATCTAGAGACAATATGAATAATCGATTGAAGCATAACGCCAGCATGATTGTTGCTAGCCCGAAAATGTCTGAAAAGACTAAATTTGCGAAAAATTTAATACAACATTGCAAAGAAATGTTCAATAAGGAATTAGGAAAAGTGCACAGGTTCACGGGAACAATGTACAAGCCTCCAAAAGTCCTTGCGGATATAATAACTATGTATATGATGGTCCTCCATCAAAAGAAGAGCTGAATCTTTTAAAACCTCTGGATGTTGTGGTGACTGATGATTTAAATAATGGAGGAGACAAAATATTCTCCGCCTAACAGTTTCTTCTTTACAAGAATGGTGCACCGGTTATCCTCCTTTGCAATAACAAAAAGCCAAAATGTTTTCCAGAAAGAAAGTGAGACTCGGACCCAGCAGTCTCTTAATACCTAATACTTGATAATGTTTAAAACCCACGCGATGCCAACAAGTTGGACAGCTCTGACGACAGTCTTTAAAATATTGTTAGTGATAATCTCTATGCCTTCCTATTTCTGGACTTACATCTGACAACGCCTGACTACTTAAGAGTTAGAAGTCATATTCTACCATGTGATGAACCTCGATATGTCTATCCCACACATGCGCCTTCGCACAAACATAATACCTGGGAAAAAGCATCCAAAAGAAGCAACATGGAGGAAGATTATCAATCGTTTCGATGATTTGAATTAATCGATGAAGAGAAATATCTAGCAATGAAAAATATGTCAAAGCAAAAGTAGAAGGAAACTATTTCCAGAAAAATTTAGAAAATAAAATGTATGTTTACAACCTACATCATGGGGAATACAAAAACGCAGACTTGAAGAAGAGGAACGAGAACATCAAGTGCCTCCTACAGCAGAACCGACACCGCCTTTACCAACTCTTCCGTCTGCTCCATCTCTACCACCACAAATTTTTCTTATCAAAATAATTAATTCCATCCCGAGGTATTGTAGAACCAAAGCCTGCCTACTACCTCAATTTTTAATTGCTCATAATGTAAAGTTGGATAGATATGGAAATATGCTTGAGTAGGATGGACGTAGATGGACGAATAAAAACTCTATCACCTATTGGATGGGCAGGATTCCTCGAGATAATCAAGAAAAACAACACTTGATCCAACAGAGATCATTGGAAGTGATAGGAAAAAATTACGATTAGTTAAACAGCAATTTGCATACCAGAGTCAACAATTGAAAGACAAATGATATTTCCCGAGCCGCCAAAAGTTCAATCAACTTCAAATTATAAATTATCGAAATCATTGCTTTGTCTACTTTTAATTAAAAAATTAGAATAAAGGTAAAATACTGAATGGAATTATACAAATAAACTACGAGTTATGAGGTTTTTCAACAATAAAGTCAAAGTATTTTATAAAGCAATAATTGATTTCTTACTTTTAAATAGTAGTCAGTATGGGCAGTCTTCTGAAAATCGTAAAGTTATCAATTACTTTCACACAACATGAAATATCATGCTTTATCTAACTCCTAAACTAAGTGATTATATTCAAATCAATGAATTTTAAATATTATTACATCGTTTTATTGATTAGAAATGATATTAAGGAAAAAATGTATTAAAATATAGCAACACTTTTGATGGACTAAGGCATCAGTTCCACGAACACGGTCAAAATAACCTCGGAAATTATTTCCGGAATCTGTTTCTAGAAATTGAAAAAAATGATTAAAGATAGAGGAACAAATCCTAGTAGTTATGAGAGCCCAATTTTATCGAATGCAGGGCAGAGCAGACTAGTCCGTTAACTTGATTATATTAATAATAAAGAAATAAATAGGTCTAGATGTGAACTAAAAAATAATAAGTAAAAATGTTTTTGTGTATTAGTAGAGATAGGATGAGAATATCGTGTTAAAATTTGGGCATGGCTCCTAAGCCCTAATATGAACTAGACATATTTTTAATAATTTCTAAAATTATAATACAGGTTTTTTAACTATTAGAAATTTGAATATGGCTCCAAGGCCTAGATAAGATTAATTCGAATTTTAATCCGTCATTGTCATTTTGAGAAAACATCCCGCTAATTAATATGAAACAATAGTAATCTGGCTGGGCTTAATGTGTTTACTGATCAATAACTAACATGGTACTCTACAGACATTCGTCTAAAATGGTTTACGCTCTTGCGCGCACCATCAATACAGCATATTTCCACATCCACAGGCTCAAACTATGCAACGCAACAACATAAATTAAAATAAATTAAAGTAAATGTACGCATGGTTAGATTATATTACAACTTTTCATTGTATTACATTATATTATATCATTATTACATTTTTTCATTATATTACACTTTTCTTCTTCTAGAAAGTACTTAAGGATCGCGTGTACAAAACGAATCCCAGAACCATTGGTGACTTATGTACAGCTATTACCTGAGAAGTAGAGGCAATAGCTACTGATATTGACTTGTGGGACAAAGTGTGTATGTGTTTTGTTGATCGTATGGATGCATGTATATGCAGTGAAAGTTCACATTTCGAACATTTAATCTGAAAAGTTGATTTCCCATATTAGTGTCATGTTATGTGTGTAACTGTTTAATTGTATTAAATAAATCTGTGTAACTGTTTAATTTTATTAAATATATTGGTTTCTTGAAGTGTAACCTTACTTTTGGCACACACAGTATATCTAAAAATAGATTTAATTGATTTAAATTTGGAAAATTTGTAAAAAAAATATTTATTTATTTTTTAGTTTAGTTTTAAAATATTTTGTAATTTTATTTTTTTGAATTTAGAAATTTAGAAATTTAGAAATTTAGATTTTTTAAATTTTATATTTCATTTTTCATTTTGAAACTCAAATTGTTAACTATAATTAATCAAGTTTTGATTAGTAAATTAACACAATAATTAAAAATAGCACTTACTCTGAATAGATGTGATATTAATTTGAATAAATACGCATAAAATCATACCTTGTGACAATAGGAGTTATAAAGTCAGAAACTAGACAGGCTGGGGTAGAACAAAAAATACTTGCGAAGAAAGAAAATGCTCGAAAACTGGAGAGACTGCTGGTGAAAAGACAACCGTCGGAGAGCTTGTAAGAAATGAGAATGAAATCAACAACTCAAGTTGAAGTAGACATTTATTTATTTTTATATATGATTAAGTATTATGTAACATAATTTATATGATTTTGAAATATTCAAATCCAATTAAATATTAAATAATTACGATTTTTAAACAGTTTTCTGAATAAAAAGATGTTTTAAATAAAATTTTATATTAAAATTAGCAAAATTTATTATTTTTTTTTATTTGAATTTATAATTTTGATGATAAAAGTTGATTTTCAAAGGTAGATTGATCCCTTATCAATGCGCATTGCTATGACAACATAATTCAACTTATTATTTTTACGAATTTGCTCTGTTTGATGAATCTTGTATAAGGATTACGATCTACACTGTTTTTCATAAGTTGTTTGTCAAAGTTTAAAATGCTATCAGACTTTGCTCAACTGAACCCTGTTAATATTTTTTTAGAAGATTACGTTGATAATCGTGGTTTTTAGTATATAATTGAAGTTAATTGTTTCACCACTTCAAAAAAGTTAACATTTCTTTGGATAAAATCATTCTGAAATATTTACAAAATAAAATAAATGTATAACTTTTAATATAATTATTTAGTGTTCCAATTTTGATGAGTATCGCTTAAATTTCCAAGTATTAAATATAATGGTATATACTCTCCAATAAAACTATTGTAATACTGTCCAAACACTCAACAAAAAGTTGACAAACTTGATCTATTTTAACACTATTTACAAAGGATATTTATTAACAAAATTGTCTTTTTATTTACTAAGCAAGCAAAGCAGCTTATATACATTCCAAACTATATAAAGTGAGTTCCCCAATCAAGAGACATCGTTCGTCTGTGTTTATTTAATTCAACCAAGATGTTGCACTATATAATATTGCCAGCAAACCGAATGTATACTTGATTGATTGGCAGAGATTTTAACAGTTGTGATATAATGAATTTTGGTAAACAGTTCGGTTAAAACAAATACGCATGAAACAAAAATTCAGCAAAAATGTTCACATTGAAAATTATACACTAGATAAACTTTTCGATAATGACACAAATATATAATTATTTTAAAATACGAAGTGAATCTTATCTTTTATCAACATGATTTCCAGTGTAATTCGGTGTTTGTCTGAAACAACTGCTCATGGTGTTCCTAGAATAGTCAATGACAACAGCACTGGTAAACGTGTCCTCTGGACACTCCTTTTTCTTGGAACTGGAACATTATGTCTTTTTCATTCGGCAAAACTGATTGGACAGTTTATGATGGAACCCACTACTGTGTCATTAATACCCAACGGAGTTCAATTTCAAAATCCTGACATCCATTT
>JAUZNC010059365.1:0-10218 GCA_034780395.1 Vannuccia rotundouncinata
GCCTCAGTGAATCGTAAATTTTTATTTGTAATAACAATACACTACAGATAACTTGAACAGTATGATATTGAATTTCTATTATATTGTAATTGATCTTCGTGTAATACAATTAAATTTTGGTTGGAAACAATTTGAGAGATTTTAATTAAATTATAATTTCAAACATTTTCATTACAATTAAATTGTAACTTATAACAATGTGTTATGATTAAATTCCAATTTATTACAATAAAACTAGAATTAAAATACAATTAAAAAAAAAATTATAAAAATTTAAACTAAGGAAAATAAAGGTATCCTTAAAACATTCTGCCGATCTTTCTATCAAACCACTTCTGATTAATAGACTTGCGAGCTAATTCTTGTGAATTGAGATACAGTTGCTTGCAGAAGTGCACCTGGAACAGAAGTAGAACAACATATGAAAAACCAACTGAAAAATTCAATATCTATAATCTCTTGTGTGGGTGAATAAGTTACCAATTAATTATGCATAATCGATGTAATAATTTCTATCGTCTCATTTTCACTGGTTTATTAGCTCACACTTCTATAGTTGTGTGCGAATCTAATTAAATGTGGTTCATATAATTGTGTTACTAAACCCGAATTGTTGCTAAATCCTATACTACTAAATAGGAGGTTAAATTTGTTGGAAAATATGTTACTAAACCAGAATTGTTACTAAATCCGATCTGTACTGTAGCATAATAAGCCAATTTTTTCTGGTTACATTTTGGGTTATAAAAATATATTCATACGAATTTCAACATAAGAGTCTTTACATTTTTAGAAACGGCTGCAATTCTCATAAGAAATATAAAAACACAATTCAAAAATCAAAAACGATTATATACATTAAATGTATCTAAAATAAAGTTCAGGTGCAAATTTTTCTTCTCCATTGAAAGCTAATTTTGTAAAGAGTCAACAATTACATTAGAGGTTCTTCTATACGGCTAATTTATAATTTATATTTTTTATAATTATATTTAATTATTAGAAGTATATAATTCATAATTTAAAAAGTTTGCTCTTTATATAAGACTTCGAAAATAAACTTAAACATACAAATGAGTATAACGGTCAGCATTAAAATAAAACTTTAATATACGATTGGTAATACAATGGGTAAGTCTCCATTTTTTTGCACATGGAAAACGTTTTCACTGTTATGCTGTCATTACCAAAGAACAGTGTTGGGGCTATAATCAACCTACATGGATAAAATATAGCAAAAAATGAAAGAGTTTAAGATGCCCCATACTAATACCAGTTTTCAAGTTATCCTACCAAGTAATGTTAACATAAAAAAGCAGCTTCTGCGAAGGAAATACCCCCTCGCAATATCTCACTCAACAATGTAATTAAATTGAGGTGACAAATACTTTTAATGACTGAAAAATGGGTCTTGTTAAAATCTCGTTTATCAATCGCGTTTAAAACTATTGATAAGGAGAGCATTACAGCTTTAATGGTCAAAAATGTTCAATATCGAGAATCTACAATTAATACAATTCGATATCCTGATTTGGAACATTTGTTCTAGATGGCTATTAATTGAACAATTGATTAATTCGATACAATTGGAGACACACACTATTATATAGTGTATTGACAATGCCTGTAAATATTAGGGGAAAACTAGTCTCTGCTATATAATGTCGCTATTAATTGCTACATTTTTATGCAGGATTTAGTAAATTTCCGCAAACTCACCATAAACAAATATGTGGCTATTATATTTGGATTTCATCCTCTCATCGGCACTTATGATCTTTTAAGAAGATAAACCTTGAGAAAACATCAATCTACAAAAAACAGATTTGTAGCAGAATATCCGCACCGACGTTTTCAAATTTCGCAATAGAATTTCAAAACATCTACTAAAACCTGTCGAATATTATTATCATTTTAGAACTAATGTTAATACTATCAAAATCGTGATTACATTAAAACCCGCGGATCAACATGAATGAAAAAGTCTACATTTCACCTAGTCATTATCAGAGTTCTGTGTAACTCGCAACAGTCATTAATAAAAACATTATTGAAAACTAAATTGGATGTCAATCTTGAATATGATGAGTTGTATAAAAGATTATGCTGCACTAATGGATTTTTCCAAAGGAGATAAAATAACACTTGAATCAGACCGTAATATCTCATACATTCTCGGATTTGAACTTGATAAATTAACAAGTCAAACAGTCCTCCTGATCTACGACTTGGGATCTATTCTCTATATTATGTATACTGTGACGCATCCTCATAAATGATTGTCGGTGACGCGTACGTTCCATTTCTCCGCACGATACATTTTCCAACAAGAGCTTTTGGTGAATCTATTAGTATTCTGTACGATAGTCCATATTATATGTTCCCTGCATGAATCGTTCAACTGATACTATTTCAATTAAAATATGCGATGACGCGGGCCAACTTGTATCATTCAACGTGGAAAAAATGTTCCCAGTGACCCGAAACTTTGATAACATGGAAGGAATCATGGATATCTTAAATTTCATTGATTAAACTATTGATCGCCTTCAAAAATTCAAAGTTATAAAACTTGGAAGGACCTTAGAAAAGTCCCTTGGAGTTTTATATCATTTATTTCTTTGAAAGTCACCCCATATTCAGGGATGTTCGTGGTTTAAGTTAGTATCATGAACAAGTAACTTTGCATCATTAGGTAAGTTAAAGCATAAATTTTTGAGAACTTAGTGAGAAAAAACCACCTGACCAATCATAATACTTCTTAAAATATGGATAGCCCTAAATCTCACCTACATCGTATATTAGAATCACCAAATGATCCTGCAACCATTTCATAAAAAGTTTAATTCATTGTGTGCGAGTTTCAGGTTGATTGATTGGTTAGTTGCTTTTCTTTGAACAAATTTTTGAAAGTTGATTTTTTCAAAATTGATGCTAAATTACCTGCATTTTGTAAATTTTGAGGGTAGTTTAGTAACTGCGTTCCATATTGTTACTTTCTAGCTTCTGCTTAGAAAGAAAAGAAAAAGCCAAATTCCTTACTACAAATATTTTTAAATGACTCTCAAATTTTCTGTTGCTTACTGATCCTACATTGGTAATTTAGCATTATTTAAGAAAATTAGACTAATTAGTCTACTTTTAGAGCTGATATCAGTATACATGATGTACACAGATATTTTATTCATCGTATCAAAATAACAGAAAGAATGGTTCAAAAAATTATTTATTTAGTAGTTCAAAAAATATTTTTTGGTCTGATGTAAATGTATAGGGAATTTAATGCTGGTTTTTAGCCTATTAAAAGAAAGTATCTACTCAAAAGAAAAGCTGTCCCACAGTAAGATGCAGAATCAAAAGTTACACGACATATTAGACTTTGAGAGAAATCGCGCGCTTTTTTATTTAGTTTTTTTTCCATTTCAAAAAATTTCCTATACTTTATATGTAATTAATTTTTTTTAATTTGATTTTTTAGAATGGCGATATTTTAAGAAAAATAAAATTCTAAAATGCTATAACCAGTTTCAAAAGATGCGTATCTTTCCGCCACATTTTTTCTAAAAAAAATATCTGCTCGGAATGTTTAACTTTAAATAAAACTATAACAAAAATCGGTTATAGATTTTTTTTAATTGATGATTTAATTGATGGTCGATTTTCGAATTTTACATTCAATTCAATACATTATATTCAATTTTTACATACAATAATGCTCTGATTTCTATTTATGTCTATATAAGTCAAAAAATCAATAAAATCGATAATAATATTTCAGGGATCGATTTATAAAATAAAAATTCGTCAGAGATTTCAGAGGTTACAATGCAAATTGCATACAATTCAAATCGGATGTATATATAGTGTTAAAATGAAATCTGACTCTCTAATTTTGTTGTTTTTGATGCAATATGCTACACACGTTTGTAAACATATGTTCTTCTAATTTTTCTCCTCATACGAGACGCTGATTATTAATCTCTTCTATGTAAACGTATATATTATATATATACAATATATAAACATATATACATATTTATTATACATATATTTATAAACATATATACACTATATATAGTGTCAAAGATTATTCAAATAAGATATTATGCATGCAGTGTAAATTAGTAATATAAGCATATCTTAGTCATTTGAAACTTTAATCTGTTGAATATTATAAATATAAAATAACAAAACCTGAATTTTATTACTCCAAAAAATATAATTTT
The DNA here is from genome assembly GCA_034780395.1 of Vannuccia rotundouncinata. NCBI lineage: Eukaryota > Metazoa > Platyhelminthes > Proseriata > Coelogynoporidae > Vannuccia > Vannuccia rotundouncinata. The sequence continues at coordinate 4,227 of JAUZNC010059365.1, forward strand.
AAAGCATTAATTTTTAGTTACGTTATAATATATATGATAGGTGTAATTTTCCCATTCTTAATATTTTAAAATTAAAAATGCTATACAGTATCGCATTTTTAGGGGATATATGGTGTAGCAATGTACAATTATCAACAACAAGATGCCAGGTTTATCGAACTGCTTTGCATATTTAATCGTATAATATTATTGTGAGTAAAAAATATGTCAGTTACTCAGGGACCGCGTAACGATTTTTTTGGTGCAGGTAGGGCTAAGATATAGTTTATTTCCCGAATAATTTTAGAGCGAATTGGAGCAGCAAGTGAAAGGTAAAATATTGATGTTATATATATTTAGGACAATTCCCAGAGAACATGTACATTCTTTAGATATTTTTTTACGTATTATGAGAGATTGTGCAATTTTGAGCATCAAATTTTTTTAACTGTACATTTATTTTACCTCTATTTAGTTAGTTTTTATTTTTCAGAGTGTTTGATAATGTCTGTAGAATATGTTATATGACTCAAAATGTGAGTAGTTTATATTCTCCAATCGTCGTTTTTTATTCAGTAGAGTTATTCAGCTTTCATAAACATTCGATTTTTTTAGAAAGTGGTAGTAATTTGTGTCAAATAAGTGCAACTGCATATAATTATATGTACTACGATAAAATAGTATTTGCTAACTTATTAGGATATATACGTACATACTGCTTTTATTTGTACACAGCCAAAAAGATTATGATTCGGAATATATCAATGAATAGTAATAATTGATATGTACCGTTCCTAAGGTATAAATGCATTTATATTTTATGGTAGGAGCCTACTGTTTTTTGTTTATTATCTGGAGGTCTTCTCAGTGTTGATAAAGGTGTTTGATTTTATACATGTGTAGAAATAGTTACAGACACATATTTTCATACTTTTATTTTTAGCGTCAGTTCATTCCTTATTTCCTACAAAAACGGCGGACGTTGAGGTCTTCTTGTCACGTTTTTTAAAAACGCTAGGGATAGGTACGGAGGGCTCGACGACAGACGGCGTAAAGGGGCAAAGGAGAAAATGTCGGTGGAGAATGAGGCGGCTGCAGATATTGCACCAAAAAAGAAAAGAAAGATAAGCATTTTAAGTGATTCGGTGAGTGACTACTAATTATATTGTAACTGGGTAAATTTTTACATCTCACCCCATATTATCGTTATATTGTAAAATTATTGTATCACCCCATTGTATTGTTGTATTTATATTATATTGTATCTGATAACGAAGCCGGCGAACACTTTTTGTAAATATATACTTTGTAATATAGGTATATGATGTCATTTTTGTATTGATTGGGATATACTAGACAATTGAGTTAATCAAAGCTTTTAATCGACTAATAATAAAAATTAATAAAATAATTAAAAATATGAGAAATAAAACATTAATCACACTATACTACTCATGTTTCGAAAGTAGTATTAAGTGATAAAATATATTTCTAATTGTATTTTTGTTAGGGGTACTTTTATTATTGACAAAAAAAGTAAAACATTAAAATAATAATCGCATTCAAAACAAAAAAAGCTTTCAATACATTACGTTATTTAACAGAAATGCTTTTAAAACATTTTCTAATATTAGTTTTAATTGTTTTTATTTGAAATTCTATTACTTTTGTTTTTTCTAGCAAGCGAAAATTTTGTAACAAATGTTATTGTTTCATGAAGTATAATTCTCTCAAGATAATATACCAACTAACTAACATTCAAAATGAACTGTAATACCAATTTTAGAACGCGTGTAATTATTTTTTGTTAATACAATTTGTTAGATAAATTAAGGAAAGGCAAATAAATAAACTCTGTGAAAAACACGCATTTTAAACTATTTTGAACTGTTGAGCACTGTTATTTAATTTGATGTTTTTATTTGACTAATTTCAAAGTAATTTAGGTGAATAATTAATTTGATTTAAGTATCAAATTCTGGTGATGATTGATTAATTTTTTATATACATATATTGATTTAATTAATTAATTTTTTTTAAACATTAATGATAACGTCATTTGTTTGTCTTTGTTTGTCTTTGATCATAACACGTACAAAACAATATATAAATATTCAATATAGAGATAAAGATAAAGATAGGTTTTGAAGATCAATAATTAATATTGTCAGTATTCAATGATCACAAATTTTTTTTTGAAAATGTTATTTATACAAATAAACGTCTATGTAACAAATAATATTACGGGAAAACTTTATTGTACTTATAGAAAAATGAATAAGTTGCTTGAACTCAACTTTTATTACTGATAGTAACACGTTTTATTCACTTTTGTTTATAGGAAGTTAATATATAACCGCTTACAATTAACTCAATGATTGACTGAGTCAATTAAATTGCCATTTATTGACTTTATAATACACAACGGCACATTTACAACCATCAAGACTAACTTTTATGATGTCACATTACTTGTGAAAGCGAAAGAAGCTTATTGAGTACTTTTATTAGTTCGAGGCCAGCAGCTGTAGTCATTTATAACAAACATTACGTTTAATTTATAATACCTTTCAGAATGTATTCTCCAGAGACAACTATTTGTTCTTGTGTTCTCTTCTATGATTGGCTCTTTCGTGTGACATCTAAAATACCGGTAAGATAAAAACTACGAAGTCTACTTGCAATGCCTGCATCTTTCATATTTTAACTGCCGTTTTATGGTGTCATAACCAAGCTCAGCTCTTCAGTAAGTGAAAATACATTATAGGAGTTTGCAAAGTGACTCTTTCTACGGTGTGAAAATTTGTGAATTTTGCGCGGGCGATTTTCTTCAATGCTGTTGATGTTTACTTGAAAATTTTGGATTTTAATTTATTGTGTTTTTTTCTATTTTAATTTGTGAAAATACTTTCTATTTATTAACGCGTACTAATGTCAACTGTGCCAAACAAAGAAGAATTCTAAGGAAATCGCAAATTAATATCGTGAGTAAATTCTCCTCAATTATTTTATCTATATTATTGATTAAAACATAGAATAATTTCGGTAAAACAAATATATCCAAAAACTTTAAATTAATAAATATATATCAGTTGAAATTTATAATACACTAATTAATTTATTTACAGTAATATCTATCGCAGTTTAATATCAACCAGAAGCAACTAAATAATTTACAAACACAAATTATCTCCCAAGTCAGCGATCAATGTTTTACAACAAATGTGAAAAAACTTTTTCTTGACTAACTTTTACATTTAAAGGAAACCATGCAAGATAAGCCATTTTCTTCGGGGTCCAACAATATATTATCTAAGTAGGTCTATAATATAATCCTTGGCTCAAAGAAAGAGTTCACAATTCAACAATAACATAATAACAAGGATCAATCAAACGAGGACAATTTATTTCAAAGAATTTATGTTTCACAATCGATAATATTCGAAGTACAAGAGTTTTGACTGCGGAAAATATTCCTGTAAACCAGGAGTTAATTAATACCTACCTGTCTCTTCCCCGGTAAAACGTTCTATGACAAAGATGAAAAGAATTTATATTAATTATTTTTTGAAGCATTTCTATAAAATTCATTAATGCTGTAACAGATAATATTATCAACATAAGACAATATGTATATGTTAAAATCATTATCGAAGGTTGTTTTTAAAAAAAAGAATCATTATTCCAGAATATTCCACTATTTAATCAGTCGTAAAATTTCCAGATCATTATGTTTGTATTTGTGTTTAAATTTTGTTTGTCCACCTAGCAATGTCGTATAATTCCTTTTAATTAAAATTTTTCACCAGGAAATGTGAGTTTAAAATAATTTAATTAGTCTGTATTTTCTCAGCCTAATTTATAAATCAAGAGAAATTACTTAATTCGTAAAGACGTAAATTTTATACCTACTCCCATTTCCTACGTAACTTATTTTTAGTGTACAAGTTTTAATTAGTCACAATAGTTAACTTTTGTAAAGAAAAATAAGTTAATCACATATGACTCATAAAATAGATAGAAGGTAATAAATTTAGTGGCTTATAAAATAATCGTATTTATTAATTAGAAAATTTGACGCAAAATCATATAATATTGTATAAAATTGTGAATATTAATAATCATTTTTAAAACTAAATTTGGGAATGCTGATTCCACTATTTTTCGACTAACTTTTGACGTTGCTTTCTCATTGAAGATTACAATATTGAATGATATTCTGCGGTTTACATTATTATAGTTTTTTCGTTTATTCGTTACTCGTTTTTTTCTTATCAGTCTATTACGAAATATCTAAGCACGAAATATTAGAATATATTTCAATGTTTCAAAAATGTTCATTTTCCAAATGAAAATCGATTTGATCGATCGATCTACCTTCACAGGCTTTTAATGTTACGTAATAAAATGTTCAGCTTGACAAACCAACGCAACATTAGGTATTATAAACAGATCACCATACATCAACACTCCTATGACTTACATATACATAGCTAATAACTAGACATACGCAGTCTCATGATTTCTTCGTGGACATAATTTGTGAATATTATCAAAAGCTGTTTTATAATTAGGCCAATAAAGATATGAAACAAAATACAATAATGAAATTTTGTGTGAGTGCGTGGGATAATATTTTAAATGTTAAGCTCCATAATATTCTCTTATAATATTTTGTTAACAATTTCGGTTATTATATATAGTAAGAGCTTTCTAATATGATAAGGGTTCTGATGTGTCGTTACTGGACGGATTATGAAGCCTGTAGGATTTCTTAAGACGATTAAAAGAATTTTTGTTATAGATTATGATCCTCAAAAAGTATAAATGCTGCTGTGTCAAAAGCATATTAAATATAATTTTCTCACTTTTTCAACAAACAACAGAACAAGAAGAACTTCGGTTATTCCAACTGATAATTGTTTGTTGTTGTTTAAGTAGGTAAGTCATGCGCGCACTAGGAGGGTCGTGGTAAAAAAGAGGGCTGCAAAAGACAGCATGTTTTTTGTCTCTTCCTTAATCTTTGACAATCTCCTTGAATTTTAGTCATCAAATGAAAAGCAGCAAATACATACTAAAACACTATTACTACATATAAAATATAGATATGTACAGGTAATTTGAAAAAACTATCTATTGTAATGCTTCCTTCCATTGCACTTTATTCTATAGATCTTCAATGGTTCAGTTTTAAATTAGCATCTCCTGACAACTTTCGCTTAGGAGCCATTGATATGGCGTATTATTATCGGGAATAGTTCATAGCAATTTGGTGGCTTAGTGGTACGATGTGAAGGGTCTCTAGTTCAGATCCCAACACAAACTTGATTTTTGTGATCGAAATATGTTGTTACATTATCAAGAAATATGTAAACTATTGCAATGCTTGTCAGAAAATACTATTTATTTGTTTATAGGAGTAAATAGGAACAATAAATTTTGATAATAATAATTTGCAAATACATAATGTATATTGCGCCAATAATTCATAAAAACGATCATAATAATTAAATCTGATATCGATAAAATTTAATAAGTAGAATTATTTTATCATTAAATACGTTAGTACAGTAAACATACGTGTTTACAATATTATATTAATTTTATAATTAAAAACGATAGTAAAAATGGACTTACATCATTATTGTATTGAAATTGAAACTTAGTTAAACATTCGTAAATAAAAGAAATGAATGTATACAATTTTTTAAATTCTTCAATTTGGCATAAAGAATAACTGTTGAAAAATAAAAACATACGACCCTTATCTTAGAAGAGTCATATTCTCAAGACGGGGGGGGTTCGTACGACCTGTGCGCGCCTGTAAGTCCTTGAAAATAAATACCAAAATAACTAATCAAGTTCGTTAAAGTTATTTTTAGTAAATTACAATTATACAATGACTTATTTAAATGAATCAAAGCATTGACTTATAAATTATTTATCTAGACCGGCAAACTGACCAATATTCAATAGTAATAAACGTCCGCGGAGGAATATATCTATATCGATA
>JAUZNC010059367.1:0-10214 GCA_034780395.1 Vannuccia rotundouncinata
TGTATAGTATAGTTATATCTCTATGATTTCCTCTCTATATAATGTATAGTATAGTTATATCTCTATGATTTCCTCTTATAGTGTTCTTTTTAGTTTATATAGTTAGATATTTATGAGTTCCTATTATTTCGCTTTTAATAAATCTTAGTAACAGTCCAGACCTATCACTATACTAATATATAGTTACAGCATAGTATTCTGAATAAACACATTTCTCACCATCTTCGAATACGTAATCATTTACATCCCCATGAAGCTGGAATCCCGGAAAAGATCCCATACCCATCACAGCATGCTCTCCTAACAAATTATTAAGTAGTTGATGTACCAAAATGTTGAGAGACCCGTCACCTGGTCGCCCTGTTCCAATCATCTGAAGAAAAATAAAATAACTTTTAGGAATTATATTTTCCAAAACAATATTTTCATGTTCTTGTCATCTATATTACTAAATCTTCTTTAAGTAATAATAATAAGGTTTCTTAATAAGTAGTATACACAATAATAGCTGAACAATTGAACAAGATGATAAGACAAACAATACATATTTAATTGACTACATGAAAGATAAGGAATCTGGTAAAAACAAACCATATTCTGGATAGGCATTTGTGCAGACATTAAATGAGAATGACTGTTACGCCCTCTTCTACTGCCCCGATTTCCCCTCATCCGTCGTGAAGGTCGAAGTTGATCCTCGTCCAAGTCAGCTATGTCATCCTCTGGGTAGTCTGAAAAAGACTGATTGAATATCAGACTGTGTGCCGCCTGTTCGTTTGATGTGGGGAGGACAAAGTGGAATTGTGGAGGCTGACAATGGTGGAGGAGAGAGTGTTAGAATCGCTTTATACAGTTGAAGTTCAAGCCCAATATAAAAATACTCACATGATTATCATTTCGTGAAGATTCTCGTTCTTCATTTAACCTACAAATAAAGAGCAAAGAATAATCTTTTCAATGCACGTGAAAATAACGTAAAAGCAAATCGTATCTGTTCATACCTGGTTGTGACTTCCTCAATAAAACCTGTATGACATGTTGGACAAGTATAATCCTAAAATAAAAGTGTAACAATGTAGTAGCTATAAATGTTGTTCAAATAGAAAAGATTAATCATCAGAGTTTCTTTCAGTTGATAATATAAAATCACCAACATAATTCATAGATATACTATCTAGTTTAAGATTATAACTTTTTGAAGATCCTGGTTATTGGAAGAGCTTTGTTTAAAATATAATGTACCATAAGAAAATGATATAAACTGTTCCATAATATGAATACATCTTTGATTTTATTTAAATATGATTTTGTGTCCCCCTAATTATTTTAATTCAAGGATATGCTGCTAAGAATACATCTAGATACAACAATAGATACATCTAGGATATTTATGAAAATTTCAAGTCAGAATCTCTGTGGATATCTTAATAATTCCAATTTTAAAATTCTATGCCACAATAGGCGTAAACTAATGGGGCAATGTATTTCAAATTGGATTATTGACATGTTCACATGAAAGTATTAACATAGTGAGCAATGTACAAATTGTTTTTATAAAGTTATTTACATAATTACAATTTCACAAATATTTCCTTCACAATCTATGCATTTTTGCCCTACATTCAAACCATTTTTGAAAGCAAGTTGTCCAGTCTTTATTCAAAAAATGCTTCAGGTGATCAAAGTGGAGACCACTGACTGATTTTTTCACAAGCAGTCACTGGTACCCACTCTGAACTGTATGAAGGGTGGGATATCAACTGACATTGTTGTCACTCAACATGGCTGTCACTTTTTAGGCTATTCGAAAGCCATGAAATTCCATGATTTCATAAAATTTGTATTATATAAATACATTTAATATGAATACCATATAAAAATTATTCACATGGCACCAAGATTATAACTAATCATGTTATTATCACAAAGTACAGTAGGATTCGCCTATATCAAAGTCTGAAGTTCCAGAAAAAAGCTCGACATAGATGAATATTCGATATAGGCAAACTTAACTTTTTTAATGATAAAAATAAATTGTTCATGCAGAAATATGTAATAACAACACACATATAAGGATTTAACTATGTCTATATAATACAGTAATTTAATAATTAATGCAGTCAGTATGTAGTTAATGTCAGATAATCTATTTGCGTTTAAAATAGCAAAGAATAGATTTTTGATTATGCCTGGACAAAACTGTAATTCTTTTAGTATTGGTCGTTTGAATTCCACTTTCATATTGCTCAATTAAGTCATCTACCATTTTACAATAAGCTAGGAGCGTAGTGAGTGGCATTTTTCTGTTTAGAAATGTCCGTTTTTGATACTCCTTTTTTGAACAACATAACTATTTCATAATTCTCTTCGAGAGTGCAATCATTCGTTTTGACATGCTGTTGAAAAATAAGATTTACATGATCAATGTCATACAGCGCAGTACTTATTTCCTCTTACTTAATTTCTTATGTTAATATTCTTATCTGTCTTTTGATTTGGACAAGGGGAGAGAGGTGTATGTATTGCTTTCATGTGTGCAGTTGTTAAAGGCTGAGAGGGATTCTCTCTTGTATTATTTAATAGTATTATGTGACTTATATACCTCAAGCATCAACTATTCACTTGTCTGTGCTTGATCGATATAAAACTATGATATAGATGAACAAACAGATGGCTAGACAAAAAAACACCTCGATATAGACGAATTCGAAATAGACAAACTGAAATAACATATAAAAGATAAAGAAAAAATTAGGGACATTTGAAAAACCTTGATATAGACAAATGTTTGACATAGGCGAATCCTACTGTATTGTAAATTTCAAAGTAAGAAGATTATAATACAGCCAGATACAGATATTTTTAAATAAAAAAGAACAATTATTCATCAGTATTATCTTTCAGACTTCTGGAGCAAAGCGTGAGTGCATGTGCCTCTTTAAAAGTTGATCCTGTTGTACATGCCTCCTTACTCAGTTGGAAATCCTTCCCCTTTTGAGGTTGGTAATGTCTGCAGCAATTATTGCAGCTTCTGCAAACTCCCCAGCTTTAAATCATTGTTTTTTCTGATCTTCTTGTTTCTTAATCCTTAATAAATATTTAAGACTAGAGGTAAAGTCTATGCATTATTTATACATAAATTATTGAGATGTGAAAACATTGAATAATACGGGAAATCAATATACATCTCATGATCTTTCTTGTACTTCCTGCTTGCTGAGGCAATGTTGGCAAACATTCTTTAAATGATAACCAAATTCTTCCCATCTCCCACCAAAACAATGTAGATTGAAGTAGTAATGTTCATGTGTCATTTTATTGAGAACATAATCCAAAAAGTTCAATAACTAACAATGAATAACGTCAGCTTCCTCAACAGCGACTTGTTCACCAACAAATACATCTAGAATATGTTTGAATCTCTTCTTGAGGGACACCACATCCTTGTTGCACTCCCTAATTTGCGACCTAAATAACCCATATTGTGTCTATCATTAACTTGAAACTAATAATAAATAATTTGCAATTATCCCAAACAAAAGGAAATGGAAAGTCAGCCTATTCCTATCTATTTATGTGCTTTTACAACATGCAAATATTGACACAAAATAAAATATATTTAACTAATAAAATTTAGTTTAAATACATAAATTCAAATAACTAGATTTCCATACTATTCCCATTGGGGATTAATAAAATGAAATTCACATACTAATTCCTGGAATCCTGACTTAGTGACAACTCTTTCAACCAGAAAATGGTTTCTTGAGCTCTGTGTATTGAAGTGTTGTTATGGTGGACCATCACTGAAGCTGTAATATGCTTGATGGCTGTCACTTCTAAGACATGAGAACTTAGAGGGTGCCTCATTCACAAGAGATATAGATAGAGATACTGACTTAAAATTTTCAGAAATATCTATTGTTAATAAAAATACATAGTGTATTACTTTGAAAGTAAGCCTGAGACTAATTGAAGTCCTTGTATATAAAAGATATTAAATCTGCAGGGACAACCAAAAATGCCTGATACAGACAAATATATATATAAATAAAAAAATATATATAGTCAAATTGTAATGTAGTAGTAAAATGACTTTGTGAGAATAAATAGTTTTAAAACAAAAAGTAATGAATGCACCCATCAGGCATGAGAACAAACTTCAAAAAAGATGGAATGAGTCATATAGGTATAATACCATATTATATGTGCATGTGAAAACAGATTTAAAAACACTGTAATAAAATTGACCAATAATAAAAACTACAATACAAACCAAATTTTAAAAGAAAAATACTAAATTATCAAATGTTTGGGCTACATGTCTTCTGTGATAAGAATAAGACTTTTTAGAAGAAAATAAGACTTATCACAGAAGAAAACATTTAATAAAGTAACATTATTTTTATATTTAATTTGTATTTTAGTTGTATCAGTGTTTATTTCTATCACAGAGTGTTTTTATTATTATACACATTTTGTATTAATTGTATTTTATTTTAAAATTTATTATCATGCATCACAATAATATGACACAATAAAATAAATGACAGAACCTAAAGTGAGGATGAAAAGCCCCATGCAACTGCATTACAACCAGACAAAGGTGGGTGTTGATGTAGTTGATGAGATGTGCAAAGCATATACTATATGATCTCAAGGTTCTGTACTACACCTGCAAAACATGTTGGATGTAACTGGCATCAATGCATTTACTATTTACAATCAATGACATCCAGATTGAACAACTACAATGAATAACAAGAGATGTGGCTTTTTACAAAACTTGTATCTGAGTTGGTCCATACAAAAATGTTACACAACTTTAACTAAGATCCCATAGGATAGTCATTGGAGACAGTCTTACTTTTAGCAAAGGCAACCAAACCAAAGAGTTATTGCATTGGCTCCTGCAGGTCAGCCACTTGCACAAGCACATCAACTATGATGTTCATAGTGTAAGAATTAGAGCAAACCAGCCTGCAAATGAAACCACACCACTCAGACATGGAAACATTGTCACAAACTTTATACTATCTTCATTTTTTTAAATTATATTAATACCTATACATAGTTAGCACAAATCAGAAAATAGTTTTGTAAGAGCTAACACAATTTATGGTATATCATTTCTTACCATTTTGGCTAATAATAATATCACACTTTTTTGTTGAATATGAACTTTAATACCATTGTTATTAATACTTATTCCTTTTTATGTAAACCATGAATTTGAAGTATAGATATTGATGGTATAGTTTTGAATGAGATCAATTTTAAATCAAAAGCTTAATAAATTTACATTTTTTTATTTTATTCAAATTCAGACCATTTTTTATGTATTTTGAAAAAAGAAATCAAAATTGGTTGAAGTTTAGGGGAAGAATAAAAAAGAATAAATACAAAAAATGTGATATTTGACAGTCTATAAAATCTATAAAAGATATCAATGTGAAATTTGGAATACTGATAGAGATGCAACGGCACTATCCAATGCATATAAAATTATGTCAACACCTTTTACAGTTTTTTTTATGATGACTATGTCAAAAATACCTACTTTGTGCTTATCCTATAAAACCTACAGTGTGTAGGTTGCCCTCAAGTTTTTAAATATTGAACTAACAACCTACTCCCATAGGTCTAAATAAACATGAATTTTCAAACAAACAGACATTTTCATTGACTTTTTGAGTCTTCCTTGGTAGCTTTAGACCTATGAAATAATTTTGTAGCCTAAGGGTTAAACATTAAAAATTTAGTAGAAGTTTAAGGCCACATGTTTAAGTCTTGGACTAATACAATAATGGTCCTTTTCAGCTTCATGAATTTACTCATTTTTTTAGACTATTAACTTAATCCCAGGCAGCCTTATCCAGGGATTGTAGCTTACTTGGCCATTAATTAAAATAAACTACCCCACCACCCAGACAGTAATGATATATAATTGGATAATAAAATCAATAAAAAGTTTTCCACACCTTAACATCAAAAACATTAAAAATCAATTTAATCAAAAATTCAATACTAGGTATTTAAATCATCTGCAATTCCATCTATTTGACACAACATACTAATCACATAAAGACTCTATAATTATATGTTGTAATTGTTGTTGCCAATAAATTTTCATTTTTTGATGATTTGTTGATATTCTGAAAAAAAAATTAATAGCCAAGTAAGCTACAAGTCTATTATCAAACATTAAACTACCTATTGTACAAGGTGTCCCTGAATTAGCCATAAAACTTTAAAACTTAAATATTGTAACCAAAATAATATATTTTAATTGAAACACCCATGAGTTAAATCATATAAATTGACATAGATTGTCACAATAAGAATAAGGAATTGGTACATATATTATATAAGTACTAAAGAAGTTTCCTATTGATTTATTTGTGAATTAATCCAAAAAACTTCCACTTCAACAGTGAATTTTGGTATCAATCAATATTACTCTACAAACTGTAATTTGCAATTATAATCAACAATTTAACACTTCCTCTAGATGGCAAACTATTAACAATCCTGTTAGAGAGTTTAACAAAACTAACTATGTTGCTGACAAAGTATGGCCTAGTCATTCTTGATCAAGAAACATGAATATTGTAAGTAAAACATTGGACCAAGAGTGATGCTATTCTACATTGACAAGCCTGTTATTGACCCCACAAAAAAAATTAGGAATATTTCGCAAAAATCTGAGGAATTGAAAAGCACATTTTAAGGGTCCAAATGTAGTTTTTTTGTTGCAATATAAAAGCCAAACATATAACTGTGGGAGGTGATTTTTTTTCTTAAAATGTCCTCCACCTCCCCTTAAAGGCCACCAACATTTAATTATTGCACTTTACTGAATTTTTTTTTTAATTTATGTGCATACAAAAATAAGGTAGGCTAAAAGTGCTTTAGTAAATGCTGTTGGCCTCGTAGCCCTCAGTGTGTACAGTTCAAAACAAGGTAATCAAAATGAGGATGTGCATGGGAATAAAAAATCATTATTAATATTATTTACAATTAAAGTTTTCGTTTCTTGCTAATGCTTTTGATTTTGGCTTCCACTTCAGCAGATTTGTTTTGCAGTTCTTTCATTATACGAGTTGAGCTTTCAATCATTGCAGAGGAAACTGATATTTCCACCATATCCGACTTCTGAACAGCTGTGGATAGTCTGGCACTGGCTTCCTGCAAAACAGTGTTTGATGAACTTATTTGTTTGACACCTTCTCCTTTTCCAAATCAGTTAGCTCTGAATGTTGGCGCTTTTTACTCTGATCCAGTTGCTTCATCCATTCAGCATGTGCTTTGTTTCTCTCAATTTCAGCAACAGCAGCATGAATAATAAATAGAACTTACCCAAAGTAATGATTATCAATGATATGTAACATGTCAACCATATGTCAGCATAGTCTAAATTTTTGCAAGTTGTTATTCTAGAAGGCATTTAATGATATTGATACATTATTGATATTAAACATGTCAACCATATGTCAGTGTAGTCTATAATTGGCGTGTAGCACCAAAATTTTTACAAGTTCTTATTCTAGAAGGCATTTAAAGATGCCAAAAAATTTTTTTGAAGCATTTTATTGAAATTTGAGGAATGTTGTCCAAAAACCCAAATTTGAGGAATTTGAGGAGTATAGTGAAATTTGAGGAATTTGAGGAACAATCACAGGCCTGCATTTACTTCCAAATGACCAGAATATTAGCAAAAGTATTAATCCAATTATAAGCTAACCTACTAATGTAACTAAGATTAACTGATGTAACAACTAATCATGACTTATTTAAATATACTATTTTGGATTAAAATGTTTTAAAAGTTTGACAGTTGCTTCTGGGACACTGTATACTTGTTGTGAAAGGATTTTAACCTTTAGATATAAATATTTAAAAACAGTAGTTATAGGAAAAAAACGGCAATAAATACATTAAAAGAATTGTGAAAGTAATAAGTAATAAATATTATAATAATCTGTTTACAGTCAAGTCAGGAACAATATCCTTTTTGCATTCGTGACAAAAGTAATTAATATTTGGCATATCAGTCGCACAGGCCATCATGGGCAAAACAGAAATCAAAAACGTTGTTGATTCTTTATTTTATTGGCAGCGTTCCAAAACTAAATATAAATCGCTTTCTCAAATGAGGGTGGCCTGGCTACCTGCGGTAAAAAACGAAAAAAGCCGCCATTTTGGTGACAAAATCGATAAAAATTGTTTTCTATAAATTCAGTTACAAAAGAATATACTTTATTTTTATTGATATAATAAAACAAATAAGTAAAGAAATTTATTTCAAATTTTTATTTAACCATAATTTTTTTTAAATATACTATATCGATAAAAAAATAATAGTAATATACCAGTAAAGCAAACTGGTAAATAACAATAAAAGTAAAATTTGAACGCGCATATAATTATAAACACTATATAGTCAAAACACCTACTTCAAATAATATCATATGAATAAATATCTTTTATTTAACTTTTACGAACAAATTTTAATGGTAATAAAGAGAAATTCACATAATTTGCTTTTTGTAGAGTAAATAGTTTTTCTAACTAGTTTACTAACTATCCCTATATATGTCATGTCATGTAATGTCACATTACTATTCCATTTGCACTATATCAACCACGTGTTCGTGTTGCTATCATATTGTTCTACATGCCATTCTCTTCATGTATCATTATTCAATAATATATAATTGCTGTAATGCAGTATTTATTTTTCTGTTTCATCCTCGGTTGACATTTTGTGCTAAATAAACTTTCGTCATATAATCTGACTTTTCACATGTCAGACGAGGCATGCAATTTACACTATAACTTTTCTAACAAACCACTGACCAATGCAAACTTCATATACTCAGCTCCTTGCAGTCCGTAACCTTATTCAACTCTACTCCAAAGGAGAAGTTGTTGACATAATGGACAAACTACAGTAGCTACATAGGCACGTAAACGGTCAAAAAGATGGCATGTGGACCCATCAATTGCTTTATCGATGATCTCTCGTGTGTAAACACACCAATTCTACATTACCTATTTCTTAATAATAATGACGCTGAAAAGTCTCTCAAGCTTCGGCTATCTCTATATGCAGCCTTAATTGGTACGGCACTCGACCCTGTCACTGCTCCATAACTGATTTACAGTCCTGGAACTCAGTTATTTGTGGAAATTTTTTATAAGATTGCCTACTTTTATATAATATGTTGTAATGCAATCACACTATTGTTAATTTTTCTTAAATAATACATTCAGTATACACATGACAGTTTATGCTAGCTAATTAAGTTAAGTTTAGCTAACACAGTTAATGATTACAATGATTGCAGTTTATAATGTTAAAATGTTATAAAATTATAATTTCAAAACATAATAATAACCGCCTAAATGGGAACACCTTAATTGGGGTCATATACACACTAAATTGACGTTTACTATATATAATTTTTTTTGGCGTTTGAAGGTTAATTTGTCAAAATGGATTTTCTATTTTCTAATTAGCGATTTGAGACATTTCTGTCCCTTTGAAGATGTTAAATATGTCTTTATACGTCTCATTAAAGAAAATGACCTTTTAGACAGAGCGTTCTTTGCAGGCATGGCAATGATTATTTCCCAATTTCAAATAACTGCGATAAATATGTTTCATTTTCTACTACATATATTTCGAAATACAGCAGTAATTTAACTATATTTAGATGGATTGGAAATTCAGTGAATTTCGGCTTCTATAAAAAGATAATATATAATATTACATAATATTTAGTCTTCTAAAATTCGCAGATGATAATGCTAACCTCTGGACGATATTGACAAAATGCTGCCTTATATAGTTATTAATTGTTGTAAGTCACCTCACACAGTATAGCCAGACTGATCAAAGCGCTTTTTTATGGGATCAGATTCTATCTAAAAATACTTCAAAATACAAAGGAAATAAGGGAATGGTTCGGATTTCAAATCGTCGAGGTGGTTTGCGCTCACATCAACTTCTTTGATTGCTGCGGATCTTGTTGACGAGTGCTCTTAGATACAATCGAATGAAGGATCATCTCTCATTTTAGATTATGATTTACATAACAGTGAGTTTTGCGATACTTGGATTCAAGATAAAGATCAAATTGTCCGTGATTTTCAGAAAATGAGTACTAATTGGAAGAGTCTAAATAAGACATCTAAATGATCCATTTAAG
>JAUZNC010059368.1:0-10213 GCA_034780395.1 Vannuccia rotundouncinata
GCATTTCAACACAACTGATGAAGTTCGTCAATTTTTATCTGACTATTTGGACAATTTTACACGGTACACATTGACACAACAGATCATTGCTCTTAATGGTAACTATCTTCCCTCAGTATAGGTTAATTAACATTGTACAGTGTCTATTGTACAGTTAATTAACACCCCATGTATATTATATATTGATAATATTTGTATTTGGCAATTTTTGTATAATAATAAATTTTGGAATTTCAAAACGGCAATTTTTGTGTCTTCGTTCAACCTCAATGTTGCGAAACACATGTTTTATTATACATATTTTAGACATACGTATTACATATTTTAAACTTTGTTTTTTGTCACAATTAATAAATAAAGCGTTGTTCCATGCTGATATACTGCATTTATATATACTTGTAGGCTTTGTTTTATACATTTGTTTTATTTATTTTATTAAAAGTTGAGTAGGTATATCATAATTTTTGTTTACGTTTATTATTTCGTCATACTTGACAATGATATACAATTTAAGTTTTGAGATACAGAATTAAGGTCATAAAGGCCATTCGAAATAAAAAATGGTTGTTGATATATTATATTTGGACATTTACGTGGCATTAATAAATCAATTTTATGAATAAAATTTCATTCGAAAAAATATATAGCCTTGTATTAAAAAGTGAAAATAATCATAAACAAATTATTTTGCTGATCGCTTTTTTATGACAAATTTATGAATTATAGATGTCATATTGGTAGAAATTAATACTTACAAACGCTAATATAATATATATGACCAAAGAAATGAAAATGATCATATTCATATTTATAAATTTCTAATTTTCTATATTAAAACTGTGTCGGAAAACTAATCTAAGTAATAAAGTAAACAACGAAGTTTTTTTCCACAGAAATGAAAATGAAAATGATCATAATTATATTCAATCATATAATCATATTCAATGAAACAATTTTTTATATTAAAACTGTGTCGGAAAACTAAGCTAAGGAATAAAGTTAACAACAAAGAATTTTAATATATACATATTTATACGTATGTACCTATATAAAAAATAAAAAGCGGCCCTTTTTCAAAAACATGAAACCGCATATTGGGACATCTGACTAATATGGGTTAATCAAACGTAACTTAAAATATGGGTTAATCAAAATGACTTAACGTCTTCTTCAATGAGAAACAAAATTTTAAAAAGATCTGAAGATTTGACATCTTTTTTTGAAGTTCTTTGAAGTTCACTGAAGAAGATTTAAAGTTGAAACGTTTATAATGAATTAGAATTTTTCTTTTAAATTTTTTTCTTTTTTATTGTAGTTATTAGAAGCGTTAATTGTATCACAGAGAGGGATTTTATTAACTTAAATTATACCTAAATTTTGTATTTTATTGTATATTTTAAATTAATATCTTAATATAATTTGAGGTATTGTGACGAAAAGAAAATATTTCCATAAAAAATAATTCCGCTTAATATGAGGCAATATAGTAAAAGTTATCAAACAAGATAATTGAAAATTGTTATACCTTCTTAACAAGTCACCTGTTACTCAAAAATCGTTTTCGTGGTTTTGTTGCAAAACATTATAATTAATAATTGTGAATATGGCGTTTATTTAAAAGGATTAATGAAAATAAACACATTTTTACGACAAAATTATATAATTAATCCAATTTGAAATAAATTATATTTAAAGATCACGTAAAATTACAGAAAATATATTATACTTAATTGTATAATATAAAATTATAGGTCAAACAAAAGTTATTTGATTAAAACAAAAAGAAATTAATAAATTCTATTGCTATTATCGAATATGACAGGGTGTGTGAGAGAGAAACGACATAAAATTAAAATCTAAAATACGTTTAAAGAAAACTATATAAACACTATATGAATAAAATTTTACTTCTAAAACTTTAAATTTAAGAAGATGAAGAACTTAACAGTTCTTTTGGTTATATGACTTTGCTTTTCTAAATTCATATTGACACGTACAGGCTCGAATATATCAAGCGAAATCTGTCATGAAATTTAATAAAACTTAATAAGCTTACTGTTATACAGTCTACTTCTTAAATAAATATCGCGTGCAAAATGATGTGGAAAGAATATTATTTATATTCTCATTATGTATTGGTTGCCTATTATAACTTTTAAAAATAAGAACTCTATAGATATAAATAAAAATTATATCTAAATAATAAATTCCTTGTAAACTATTATTCTGAAATTATGACGACTCCTATGTAATCCATAAAATAGACAGATACACGATAATTTTAGATTTTATAGGTTTTCTTGGAAATACGATTTTTCTCATAACTATGGTCTACAAAAGAACCGAATCCAAGTTGACCACCTTCATCCTTCGTCACCAAAGTGTTTTAGATGGCCTTATAATTTCTTTGATCGCTTTCATATATTTTCTTCAGCCGGAAAAATGGTTGACAAATGTAAAAGTCTATTTCTTGTCTGGGATGGTTGGATCTGACGCCGCAGTGCAGTGCCACATCTGGAGTATTACATCTATTGCAACCAGCATAATTAAATTGTCTCGTTTGGCATAATGGCACCAGACATGTTTCGACAAATTTTTTCTATTCACTTCAAGGTAATGGACGTCATGCGTCCTGTTTGCGTTGCCTTAATATTACCACACAAAAATGAGGAAACATACACTCGTTTCCTTAATCTTCTGCGGACTGCGGTTGAACTACATGGGCACCAATATAATCCACCAATCGTGTACATTGACTTCGAGTCGGCAATGATTACCTCCGTCCAACAAGCATTTCCAAATGCACGCATTAGAGGGTGCTTATTTTATTACTCCCAAGCATTATGGAGCAACAGAAAAACCAAAGCAACGTCTCACCTACCGAAGGACAACTGAACGACTGGTTCGACTAAGCGACAGGCTGCTCAACAACGATATCGATACATATCACTACGCGGGGGCAGTATCTAGCGCTCTGAAACAAGGTGTTTTGTAGTTCTTTTTTATACTTTTGTAGTAGGTTTTTGACAATTTTATAGTTTTATTTTATACTTCTATACTACACTGAACACTTCTGGAGTTTTTATAGTACTATTTTAGATTTTTGTACTATACTTGTTTCTTAGTTTTTAAAATTCCTATAATATAAAAAGATTATGCGAAACACAACTTTTGATTTTTGATTATTTCAAATTGTGCGAAACGCAATTATGCGAAAAACAATTATGCGAAACACAATTATGCGAAACACAATTATGCGAAACTCAATTATGCGAAACACAATTATGCGAAACACAATTATGCGAAACGCAATTATGCGAAACACAATTATGCGAAACGCAATTATGCGAAACACAATTATGCGAAACGCTATGCAGCTGTATGGGAGTCCCCACTGCTCCGATTGTTGCGAGAAAGTGAACTCATATTTATGAGTAGTGACTGGAATTCTGAATTTCAATCTGATTTAGACTATGACTTTTATGGTTCTTCAATAAATATTCCATTTATATGCGTCAATGCAAATGGTGTTATGAAAAATCAAAATAATTTGGCATAAATTTCGATATATAATCTGTTGACTAATTAATTTTGTAATATAATATAATATTATTGGATTGCCGAATTAAAGAAAATGTTGGTAATGCAAAACTATTAAAAAAATATAAATTATAGTCAAAATAGAAACAAAAAATTATAGTCAAAATGGAAACAAGAAATTTTCAAAAATCAATATATATATATGAGCGTTTTTATGTAGGTACAAAATCATTAAAATGTGCAAAATTACTCTAAAAATACTTGTGCAAAAAAGTCAATTTGTGCAATCTGCATTCCCCATAATCAAAATCAGCAGAAAAAAATGTTCCTGCTTCATTATATATATTGAGTTCGTTCCATTTTTCACTGTTTCGCATTTTTGCAAAGAGTCAACCACAATTTGTGCTTCCTTTGCAGCCTGAATAAATCAGTTTAATATGTTAAGGTCAAGTTATATGTACTATTATACATTTTGAAGGAAGTGCATTATATTCTGCGTAGGACGGAACAATAAATATATCATCATTCTTCGTACCACCTGTTTATTATAGAATTAATATACTCATTCTTTAGTCAGAAATGAAAAGGGTAATTTTCCTTATACTCGCTCGCATTAAAATATTGGTTTTTGTTTTGTATAGTTTTAAGTTCGCTCAATTCAGATATTGACAAGTTTTGGTGTTCCTTTGTTGTTTCGCTCAGTTTAATGTTCTCTAAATTTATATTTAGCTCTTAATAAAATGTCACGACTGAAACCTTAAAGCAAATTTCCTTGATGATTTGGATACCCATCGTGACAAAAATCAGATTCATTAATTAGGCTACGCTGTTACAAGTACCTATTCCGTGATTTACGCCTTTCCTGCCACGCTATTACAAGAATTCGGTGATTTACACCTTTCATAATATTTATTCGAAGACTCTTTATCAAGAATAACATTTTATCTGTTCTAAATTCCATGTGAATAATTGCTAAAAACAATCAAAAATTTTGAATTAAAATTTTTGAAATGTTCATTATTGAAATAAAAAATGTTATCTCTAAGTACCTACTATCAGTTCTTTGAAGACAAAGATGAAACCGATTTGTGTATTCGAGACCAATTTCTAACATTCACTCACTCTCAATTTAATTACTGATTTTATTTTTTTTTTTAAAAAGTGAATTACGGCGGGACAAGCCTATAATTAAGAATATAGATTTATACTTTTTTATCGATAAGAAGTTTGAGTAGTATGGGATATTAACTCATGACTCATCATCCCCCAGCCTAATTATTATTTTTTTTTAAATTTGACTTCTACATCAAAAATTTTTGACCTCTCCTCCCACCTTCCCCAGCCAAAATAAAAAAAATTACTTAAATTTAATAATAGAAAATTTAAATGTTTGCAAATTTTTTGAAATTAATTAACTAAATCCGCAACTTTTTTTGTTGATCTGAATAAAATTTTCTTGAGAATAATAATAAAATAGGGATTATCACAGCAAGTGTACGACCGTTAAAGAGCTCGTGAAAATGTGGAATGAAATCAGTAAGTAAGACACCTCAATATGATCTATTTTATCGATTATATAATTAATTGGTCTAAATTTTCTATTGTTAAATTAAATTTGATTGAGAAGTTTAAACTATTTTTTATTTCGGCTAGGAGAGGTGGGGGAGAGATTTTTATCATTATTAAGTTTTTTAACGTGTTTTCATTTGTTAAATATACTTAGTTTTACAGTGTTTGAATAAATATTTATTGAATAAAATGAGACGTTTCGAAAAACAATTACTGTTCTCATTATATTAATGAAGTACAAATATTGAAAAGATATTGGATAAATAGAAAAAAAATCTTTTAGGATCATACACATACAAGAAATACACATATGTAAGTATCTAATTAAGACGTATATGATATACAGACCTACACCAATTATAGACAACAATAAGAATAAATGGATAATAGTTAAGAAATGCAGAATAATTGGAGAATCGATATTAATATAACAAGGATTTGAGGGAATCTGTACAACTTGTTGGAATTTCTAGAGATAATGAAATTATAATATCTATACTCATTAGACAAAATTCTGCTATAAATATTTACCTATGTTTTCGGAAATATATCGTTATTGAGATGTAGCTATAGGAGCAATTATAATGTTTTATATAGGTCGTTTAGTAAAAAATTTCGTATTTCCATGCATAGATACTAAAATATGAAATACTCTAGACTCTATACTCTTATTTGTAATTCTGTACTCTTGTATTATTGTTAATATATTTTGTTAATAGGTATATTGTTAATAAATATTAAAAAAACTCAAATACGAAATTTTTTACGAAACGACTTTATGTAGTATTTAGTAGCTTTAGCCATACAAATGATTTATAGCAAAAAAATGGAATATTTGAAAAAGTAATAAAATTTATATTGTTGTGAACATTTTTAACATATATATATACTTAAAAATATATGCAATACAAACTAGTAAAAAATAAATACAAGTAATAATTTTTTTTAAAACATACTCTATAATTAAATTTCATACACATATTACTTTCAAATTACAATAAACACATTCATTCTTTGATACTAATAGCGATAAAATGAAATGTTATATAACTTTAATGAAATTTTAGACACATATATTATTGTTTGTGACAAATTTGCGACTATTTATTTTTTAAATACATAAGGCAAACTCAAAGAATATATCACATTACTATGTTTTTAACATATATTATATTTAAGGAAATTTGACAACATTTGCTAAAAAATATAGTTAGTTCAATGATAAGGGTCTCGTATAAAAATAAGATTATTTATATGAAATGCAATTTTTTCAGATTCTTTCTTGAATTTTAAACAAATTTATGTAAATTATATTTACATTTCTTACAAATAAACAAACTTAAAATCATATAGTTAGTATTAAAATTTGTCAAAAACATATTTAAATTATATTTATAGTGTAATTGATTAATATTAAATTAATTAAATTAAATTAATATAAGTAATTAAAATAATATTAATAAATAATACAAATAATACAAATAATTATATTTATAAATTAATTAATTAATAAACAAACAAATACATAAATACATATATTATTAAAATTAATAATGTTAATAAATAAATAAATAAAAAATATAAGATTAAAAAGAAGAAAAAAAGATTATCACACCCCTATATTGATTCTATATCAATTCTATATTGATTCCTTTTAATCTTATATAACAATGAATTAAGTAAATAGATGGTTCCGCCTTTTATAGCTTTGTAATTAATTATCTTATATATAATACATATCTCTCACTATTTATATTCATTAATTTACACGTCTATATGGAGTGGATCTCCATAGGCATTTTGTTTCTTAATATTTTATTATTTTATCATGTTACAAAAGGAGAATCTATTTCAATAATTACATTATCTAATGCATCTAGATTTTCTCAATATCTACACGATCTATAATATATATATATACAGTCTCTAAAATATTTTTTAATATCTTGAATATCAACACTAATTGCAGTATGTATAATATTATGTTGATATGTGTGGGTGCGTGCAATAGTCGTAAACTTTGATCGACAAAGGTGGAAATTTCAGAAAATTTAAATATATTTAATGAATAATTAATAAAAGTGTCCTTTGTGTTCAATTTTTAAAAATTTATTTTTTATACATTTTTACTGTGAATTAATTGCAATTGAAAAATAAATGTTTTATTGATAAATTATTTTTAACTAATTAATATTAGATATGCCGATTATTGTTATAGATAGTTATTTTCATTCTAACTAGTGTTGTAACAATTATTTTATTTTGTAATATATCTTGGCTATTCTTGGCCTTATACTAAAATAAATCACTACATAAAAAGTCTAAAAATTATTAAAAAAACATTGAAAACGTTTCAATTAAAAAACAATGCTTGAAATCAGATTTGTTTATTGTTTTGAACAACATTACATTTTGTATGCAAATTCCGTCTTTGAAAATAAATTGGATAAAATGATAAATTTCTCTGAAATATAGAAGAAAGTTTACAAGAGAAACTAAAAATATAAATGATAAAAGAAAGGTGTTCGTTATTAATGGTAAAGACCGAAATTTGATATTAAAATGTTATAGAGTTGTTTCGAAAAGTTGAAGAAACAAAATCTCTCGATATTGATTGTGAGAACTTGGAATTTTGTTTTAATTGATGTTTTTCTTACATAACTATTGTATTCTTTCTATACAATGTGATATTAGAAATGTAGAAAAATAAAAATATACTACACCTAATATAGTATGTAAAAATAACAAAATGAATAACGCAAAACAAAGGAGAAGATATTGGTAGATTAAGTTTTAAAACACATCTTGATCACTAAAATACAATGCAATGGCTGAAAAGAAATATTAATTTAAACCTATTTTAACTAAAACCTAAAAACTAATTCATGAACAATTGAACAATAATTATAATCAAACTACCTGATTTAAATTGATAATTAAATAAATGTATCAAACAATTTTAAACAGTCTCAAATCAATATCGTTGAATATTATAGATTATCATATAAAATATCATTAATAGATATTACAAATAGTATCATTCACTTACAACACAGGGATAGAGACAGTACAGGACCGGTTTCGATCTTATTAAATCATCTCATCAGCTCATCAATGATCATCAATGATTATTAAAATCAAAATTATATGAATGGATTGAAATCATCATAAGAAAACTAATTGGTTAAGAAATGTTAATAATATATTTTTAAAATACTTTATGTTTTCTAAAATGTCTGTCAGATGTATATTTTGCAAAGAGCGGAATACAGGTTTTCAATTAATATTATTTCGTGTTTTGTCACCACTCATATAGTATTCGCAACGTGCAATTTCATTTTGTTTCAGTTCAATTAATATCCTTGTGTATTGTTAGAAAAATTTAAAATTTAAAAATTAATAATACACAATTTGAATGGTATAAGATGTATTTGAAATATCATACTTGAAATTTGCGATCACGATTATAAAGTTTTTAAAATATAATATACAAAAAAATTATGCTGGAAATAAAGGGAATGCTAAATGATTAGTTTGATATTGAAACTTATAAGAAACCATAGACTATGTGTATGTAGACCATGTCTATGTCTATGTCTATGACTATGACTATGCCAATGTAAGAAAATTATTAAAAAATCCTTGCAAAATATGATCACCGGACTCGATTGAATATATCTGTAAATACAACAAAATTGGATTAATTTTGAATACAGAAAATGAGTTTAAAAAGGAATTGATAAATATGGGCATTATACTGTCAAGAAATAACTTTCTTTTCGTCAAAAATTTGGATAATTGAAGAAATAGGAATTCAGATTTTAGTTTTAAAATGAAACTTTTAACAAATGTCTATAGCGAAAACAACATTAAAAAATATAATTTTTATACAATCAGGATCATCAACAGAAATATCAACATATAATAT
Source organism: Vannuccia rotundouncinata (assembly GCA_034780395.1). Classification (NCBI taxonomy): domain Eukaryota; kingdom Metazoa; phylum Platyhelminthes; order Proseriata; family Coelogynoporidae; genus Vannuccia; species Vannuccia rotundouncinata. The sequence continues at coordinate 9,038 of JAUZNC010059368.1, forward strand.
TCTTTTTGAATATAGTTTAACTATTTACAGTTTATAACATATTCTCTGATAAGTCAAACCACTTAAAGGATTAACTTATTATATGCTTAGTGTAACCCTTAAGAGTAATAACGTTCACTTTTAAAACTATATTCTGATTCAACTATTTTAAATCCTATCCAAAATAAAAAGAGACATTTTTTAATTGTTGAATAACATTATCTTTGAAAAAAGACAAAAATATGAATACTTTGTTTTTCAAAAAGTTTTGATAAATACAATAAAATATAATTAGTACAGAACACTTTTTCAACTTTACGATTTAATTTTTTATTCACGCTAAATACATGTAAAGAATTTTAACACTTTTAAGAAATATTGGAATGAATTTCTCAATTAATTATTAGTATAATAATCATTTTTAAATCAAATATGGCGGATTGTGTCAGAGAGCCAGATAATAAAAATATACAATTCAAAATGTGTAATAAAAGTATACAAAAAAATACTCTCTGTGAAAAAATTAACCTCCCAATACTACGTATACTACAATACAAACCAAATAAAATTTCAATTTTGAAATATAAATAAAAAAATTGATTAATCAACCCCTCGACTTTACGTCTGCTTCAGTGAAAAACAAATTTGTAATCAACCACAATAATTGAAGCATTCATGTGTTTATACTGAACATTTTCACTTTTTGTTCACACATTGTGGATTTCTTTCAATATGAAATCATCTGTTTTTCTTTTATTAAATCACCGACGGAGATCCATCATCCGAATTAAATTATTGAATTAATTAGTAGTGTAATTTTATACAGAAACTACTTTAGTAAATTCCAGAAAATTTGTCAGGGGGGGGGGGGCAAAACAGGAAGAGGACGCGTAACTCGATGTCAATATTAATTTTATAATTTTACTTATCTCTATTCAAAATAATGTTGGCATGTCTTAGCTAATCCAAATAAGATTACCATTTTAGGGTGATAATTTTGGTATATATATATATATTTTATATAAATTCAGCAATTTATATTCTATGGTAATTTATCATGAAGATTTAATTTTTGATATCTAAAAGCACAATAAATTTCTCCTTCATATTACAATTAATAGTTTTAGGCGTTGTCGGGCAGAACGAAATTTCTGCTATATTTTAAAAGTGGGGGGGGGGGGGGGGGGGCGTTTCCAC
>JAUZNC010059369.1:0-10213 GCA_034780395.1 Vannuccia rotundouncinata
AAAATCGTTAAAAATTCATAATTATCCTTAAAAATATTAAAATTTACCAAAATATCTATAACAATTATTTTATTTACATTTATTAGATTGTAAAGATTTATATATTCATTTGTCATATTTTATACAATTTAAAAATTTCTATCATTACTAAAAATCCATAAAAATCTATAAATATCCATTAAATCACTAAATATCCCTTAAACTTTTAAAATATGTATAATTATTATTTTATAAACATATATCATATTTTTTCCAACTTTAGCAAAATTTAACATATTCTATAATTGCTAAAAATCCATAAAAATCCTTTAAATTTGATAATTATTAATATTAATCACTATATTTCATATATATTAATTTAGTAAATTTCATCATAATTTTTCAAAATTGTCAGACTCTTTAAAAGTTTCCTTAAATTCATACATTGATTCAATTTACAAAATCTCCTCCACAATTCTCAAATAGGATCCAGATTAAAGTAGCCCTCCATCATGTTGAGAAGATTTGACTGTTTTGAGTGGCTTTTCATAACATTTAGAAGATTGTCATTATTTTTAGAAGATTGCCATAATTTTGAGAAGACGGCCCATACTAACTACTACTTCAAAGTAATAAATCAATTAATTATTTTATTAAAATTACATTGACTTCATTGTTAAAATATGACAAAACATATAAAAATAAAACAGTCTAGTTATTTTCAACATTTTCAGTAATTTCATCAACTTCGTCTGACAGTCTGACAGCTTCTCATAATACTGAGATCTTCGATTTAGCAGTGGACCCCATTTCCGTCAGTCTTTTATACTTTTTAAATACTGATGCTAGTTTACAGTCAAAATTGCATCGTTCGAGATATAGCAAATTATCCAGTAGTTTCGACTGAACGATTTTCTCCATTTCGTCTAGCGAATTTTGTTCAATTTGTTTGTGAGTTAGTTCTTTCAATATGTGCTTGACAATGATCGATGTAGAGAATCCTAGAATTTTCTAATATATTTAAGGTTTTTCAATGTCTCTTCATAGCCCGCCAGTCAATCTTCTTCCTGGCTATAATTATCATTATCAGTCAGCTTTTCTTGATTCCCTTCTTCTTCTTCCTCATCCAACTCTTCCTGTTCGTTATTCAACAGTTTTATTGCAGCAAAATTGCATACATTGTGACTACTATGTTATAAAAAATATGTCTATTATATTATTGTTTATAAACAAAACTAAGGAAAATTGTTCGATTGAAAATGGAACATAATGAATGTTCGATTGAAGCATAACGCCAGAATGATTGTTGCTGGACCGACAATGTCTGGAAAAACTACATTTGTCGAAAATTTACTGAAACTTCGCAAGAATATTTACAATAAGAAATTTTAAAAAATGCACTGGTTCACCGAAACAAGTCTTGCAGATATAATAATTGTATATGATGGTCCTCTAACACAGGAAGTGCTGAATCTTATAAGATCTCTGGATGTTGTGGAGATTGATGATTTAATGGAGGAGACGAAATCTTAACCGTCCATCGTTTCCTATTTACAACAATGGTGCATCAATTATCTTGCTTTGCAATAACAGTCAGCCAGAATGTTTTCCAAAAAGAAAGTGAGACACGGACTCGGTCTCTCAATATCCAATATTTGTAATTTTAAAAAATCCACACTATGCCACACAAGTTGGACAACTCGGTCGACAAAAGTTTCCTGGGAATTCCAAATTTCTCACTGCATTATTTAAGGATGTAACCTTACCTATTTCTGGAATTGGATCATACAACAACTGACTATTTAGGATTTAGAAGTCATATTCTACCGGCTGATAACCTCATATAATACCTGAGACAAAATCCAAAAGAAGCAACATGGAGGGAGATTATCAATTGTTTGGACGATTTGTAGTAATCGATGAAGATAAATATCTAGCATTGGAAAATCTGTCAAAGAAGAAGAAGAAGAAGGAACCTACTTAAATGTCTCTAGATTTAGAGCATAAAATGTATGTTTTCAACCTACAGCAGAGGATACAAAAACGCAGACGTGAAGAAGTGGAGCGAGAACATCAGCAGAACCAAAATACCCTTTACCATCTCTTCCGTCTACTCTATCTCTACCACCGCTAACCCTTCTTATTAAAATAATTGATACATTTCCGAAGTATTGTATGTAGTACCAAGGCTTGAATACTATTTCAATTTACTAATTACTAATAATATCAAGTTGGATAGATATGGACAAATTTCTGATGATGACGGACATTCAATTGATTATAATAATAAGTATATTTTTATAAAGCTGCGCATATTCCAAGCAATGTCTGCAGCGCTACAAAAAAGGTTAGAAGAAAGTGATATACAACAGACAACATTTAGGTACAAATTACATTCAGTTATATGGCACGCTGTACAAGTTGACTATACTATAGCGATTCTACGAGAACAAATACACAAAATAAACAACAAATAAACAGCTTATAGATTAATTAACAGGTGTATAACAAGCTATATAAACTGACTATTCTTCGAAAAACAAACACACACCAAAAGACAATACATGTTATGAACACAAGCAAATTAATAAGTCGGACGAACCACAATCATAGTTTTGAATGTTTCTGATTACAGAAGGAAGAGCGTTCCAGGTTTTTGGTGCAGCTACTGAAAAGGGGCGATAACCAACACCTTTAGTCCGTGGTAGTTGAAATGACAATGTGATGGTATTTCACTCTCTAGTGTTACGACCAGTGTTTCTTATAGTAACAAGATTTTGAATTAATATAGGAGAAGTTTTGTGAATAGATCGATGAGTAAATAGTAAAACTTTGAAGTTCGCGTATAGTGGAATCGATGGTGTATAAGAAACGGCTTGAACAAGTTGCAATTTCTTGATTAAGCACTCTGCTATGTTTATTAAAAAGGCGTTGCAAAAATCCAGGCGTTTTTAAATAAGGGATGTTACGATCGATACTTGATGCATTCAACAGTGAGAGAACGGGAAATACACGGAAAGATAAATTATTGTCAAATAAAACACCAAGGTTTTCAACAGAATTAACCAGTGTGATGTTTGTTCCATTGAATCGTACAGGGATTTGAGCCTCAGCAAGAGGATGTGAGGAAGTACAATTAAGTTGGTCTTATTCCATTTCAACTTTAATTTATTCGCAGACATCCAACAATAGATAACTTGCAAACATTCTTCAACAACAGAAACCGTGGCGTGATTATGATCCATTTGGAGCCATATTTGGGTATCGTCGTCATATAAATGATACTCCATACCATAAGAAGATAGGAGTTTAGCTAAGGGAGCTGTGTATGCAGGAAATTAGATGGGTCCTAATACACTACCTTGCGGAATGCCATATGTAAGTTTGTGTTCATTAGATGTGGTACCATTAATAAACACAGAAAAAAGTCGATCACAAACATAGTCATTTATCCAAGATGATACATTACCATTAATTCCAAACCAGTCATTCAGGACAGTTAACAAAATAGTGTGGTCGATGGTGTCAAATGCAGCTGATAAGTCAAGAAGTACTAAGGGACAGCATTCCTTTAGGTCAATATTAGTCAAAATACTATCGGTAATTGTATAAGGGCAGATTCCACTGAATGACCTGAGCGATAAGCTGATTGATGGGGACAGAAAAGGTCATTGCTGGAAAAATGTTCGATTAACTGCGATGAGACGACACATTCAATAGTCTTACCAATGAAATTTAAATTTAAAACCGGGCGATAATGTGAAAGTAAGTTAGGATCTATTTTTCTATTTGAGAATGGGTGTAACTGAAGCTATGTTATTCAACTGTGGAAAACAGCACGTGTGAAAAGAAATATGATTAACAGTTTTTGATAGAATGTTGAAATTAGGCCGACCAGTAGTAGAGATCAAAATTTTAGTATAATAATCGGACTTTGCAGAGTAAATAAGTTTGGAGACTGTGTGGTACATGTTTCGATACGCTAGTCGGTCATTGTGATCTTGAGTGCGATTGGCTTTCTTTTCTAGTCGTCTTCGTTGTCTACGATAGTCCATTATTTGTGGCGTCATCCAGCGTTCAGACATTTTATTTGTTCTGTTAGGATACACAGGAGCTTGATAATAAAGAGTTTTACTCAAAATGCTATTAAGTTCATTGGCAACTTCATTTACACAAGAAGCGGTGTTAAGTATGTTAGAGTTATTAATGGCAGACAAAATATCTGAGTTGAAATTGCTAGTATTCATATTTTTAATCTGTCTAGAAAATTTTATGTCAGTCATTCTGTGGGAAGTTATATTACTAAAAACACTGGAGAAAAGTAAAGTGAAATGATCAGAAAAATTTGTATTGGTTAAAGATATGTTGTTAATCTCAATAAGCTGATTGATACAAACAAGGTCAAGAGTATGGCCAGAAATATGAGTTGGTGATTGAATATGTTGAGTCAAATTTATGTTATTTAAAATTTCAATGAAATTAACTGCATTGTTACAGTTATGTTCGTCGACGTGAATGTGGTTTATGGGAAAATTTATTGAAAGACTTATTGAGTCATTCTTGTGTTACCGAAACAATCGTGCCGTTTCTAATTTTCACATTTTCACCTGATTTCCGTCTTTTCTGTTGACCTCTTGTTGAGCTCTTGTCAGATTGGGTTTAACAATAATAGTTTTAAACCCGTCTGTATTTGGTAAGTCCCTTAGATTGTAAATATTTTTCAGAATCGTTAATTTTTGTTTAACATCATTCATTGAAATAACCAGAGGTCTAGGTTTAGTGCCTTGAGCAGTTTGACCGATACGCTTGAAAGATTTAGCTTTAAATTCATAACATTTAGTTTTACGTAGAAGTTCATTAACAACTTCGTCGTCATTGCAAGACTCTGGGACTGCAAACAAAAAGAGATTCGGTTTTTTCTCATCAATTTCCAGTTCTTCTTTCATAATGCCACGTAAATCAATGGGTGTAGTAATCTGGCTGACCAGTTTGGGAGACGTTGCGCGCAGAGAATATTAATAGAGAATATTAAAAAAGATGATAATCCAAAATATGCAGCGGTCGAGGACAAGTAGAATGATATAAAATATGATAGGTATAGATCTGAAAGGGCATCACATGAAAGAAAAAAGACGAGCGGTGATTTTGCACGACCGTACAGATCAGTTGTCGGATTGGTATCCTTGGTAAACTTGGTAAGCTTAACAGACTTGATTCGATATGCAATAGATGGGCGAATAAAAACTCTATCACATATTGGATGAGCTAGATTCCTTGAGATTTTTATGAAAAACAACATTCCAACAGCTCACTAGACCTGATCAGAAATTACCTTTAGTAAAACAACAATTTGCACTATCAGAATCAATAATTAAAAGACAAATGACACCTAACGAGCCGTCAGAAGTTCGATCAACTTCAGACAATGATTTATCAAAACCATTGCTTCTGGATTAAAACAAATGAATGAATTGAATTATGCAAATAAAATGCTGAGTAATGAAATTTTTAAAATATGTATGTGTTGTCATGTTTTTAAACAAAATCAATGAATTTTTACAAAGAATAAATTGATTTTCATACTTTAAAGTTATAGCTAGTAAAATTGTTTTCTCAAATTAAGTTATGTTCGAATTTTATGTTCAAATAAATGAAAAGTACGTTATTAAGAGGAATAAATTTATTGCGTGGGAGGATTTTTAATGAAATTTTTTTTTTTCACTAATGGCGTCTGCCTTATGTAATTACAGTGGATGCTTACAATTGAAGCATGACATTTCATGTTCATTCTCAAAGTTTATTATTGATGAAAAAATCCTTTACAATTATATAAATACATACAATGCTTAAATTTATAAACTCTCATCCTCAAATTTTCCAATTATATTCAATACGTTCATGCTTTATCTAACTCATAACTATGTAATTATATTTATCCAATGAATTTCAATATAAATACATCAGTATATCGATTAGAAATGGTATATATTCAAGGTATTGCAAATATAACAAAATACTATACTCTAGCCTATAGTCGTTTTCAATGGACAACGCATTCCAATTCCATTCCATTACTTCCACGAATACGGTCAAAATAAGCAAGGAAATTATTTCGGGAATCTGTTTCCAGAAATCGAAAAAAAATGAGTACAAAATTCTCTTTGTCATTCTAATGAATGGAATGACTTTAAGCGTAGCAGGATTTTAACAAAATACTTGGATGATTCACATGGATAAAACATGAAATTTCATGCTCAATCCGAGTTTTTTAATTGTAAAATCGAATTTTTCATTCGATTCATTCGTGTCACTTATCGCGTTTAACTATCCAAATTTGAATTCACCGCCAAACAATTTTAATTCCTGATTAAATTTAATACGTATGTGATAATCCACACGACTTAATCTTTGGAATTAATTTTAACTTGAATTAACTGGACTTTTATTGGAAGAGAATTCAACTCGTAAAGGTGCGCAGAAATTGAACATATAAAAGTGCGCAGAGGTTGCAATGCTTGGAAGTATGGTCAAAACCGCCGTTTATTCAAAAAAAGTTTTAATCTGCGGAAAATTCCACGTGGATGAGATGTGTACGCGTATGCGTGGGTGGAGTAGGAAGTAATTTGTGATATATGGTATTAGTATATGGTACCCTAAAAATTATTAAAATCTGATACTGTATAGCCAGAATAAAAGTAATGAAGTACCGCGCACATCGCGTTTAACTACACTATACAAATTTGAATTCAGCGCGAAAAATTTTCAAATCCCGGGCAATCTTTCATACGAATTGTGGAGAAGTGAAAAACATGTCATTAACTTAAATAACAATCAATAGGTGGCAATGAGACAGACAAAGTGCACACAAAGTGCAAAGTGAATATAAGGCTAACTAAAAGTACAGCCAATAGTCTAAGATTAGCCAAATGCTGTCAATAATTAGAACCGCGGGAATTTTAGTGATCAATAATTTAAAGGGATAATTAAGGTCTTTCCCGTGCTTTAATCGCTTAAATCCAATTTAAATTTGCAGACACTGATCCAGCCGATCATGGAACGAATGCGGTAGAAAGGCTGTGATGTTATTCAAGCCGACGTTGACATTACAAAGGAAGCAATCAATATGTCTGCTCTCAAATTACCATCCTAGTTGAAGAAGAGACGGATATTCTTGTTCTCTTGCTGTTACATGCATATGTTTCCAAATGTACTGCACATTATTACCGCTCTGACAAAACAAAATCCTACGTCTACAATATCAAGGTTCTGAAGCATGTGCTTGGCGAAGCAGGTTGTATTGATTTTTTTGTTCCTGCATGCTATTACGGGACGCGATTTGGTGTCCAGGGTATTCGGAATAGGAAAAAAGCTAGGGTTCGAACGAATTGTCAAAAAGGAAAAGACAATGACAGACTGTTCAAAAGCATTCCCTCTACCAAAGCAAAGCCAGGATATTGTTGAAATTAATAGTTGTAAAGCAATGATAGCTTTGTTCAATGCAAATCAGAAAAACTCCCTGGCATCTATTAGATACAATATGCCCGGCAAGAAAGTTGCTAGAGCGAAGACGTTCGTCACGCCAAAACGACTCCGACTCCCACTAACGCTCTCTGCCTCTAAATTTTATTCTTTGCAGACTTACTACCAGGTTATGGAGTAGATGGGATGTAGTGATGAAATGGTGCCACATTTGTACCAGTGATGACGGACAAAAGCCCTGCTCCAGATTTACTAATTCAGCTAATTCATTGCAACAGTTTGGAAGAATTCAATACCCTAAGGTGTACCTGCAGGAGGCATGGACAAGAATGTACCCGTGCATGTGGACATTGCCAAGATTAAAATTGTGACAAAATGACAAAATATCCAGTGATAGATGATGTTGAGGATGAGGTGTGAAAACTTTTTGGACACTACTTTAAGTTCATACACGCATTACCAGTTTGGTCATTGATATAAATTTGTTTAAATAAAAACTAATCTTTCGATTCATTAAAAACATTTATATTTTTTAACTTTCCATATTCCAATTTTGTCCAACTTTTAGTATGTTATAGAAAGAAAAAGAAAAACTAATAGAAATTTGAGAATGGCTCCTGGGCCTTAATTAGGATTTGTATATATTTTTTTAAAGACTTGTAAAATATTATTACATCTATTTTAAACTATAAATTGTTGAAAATCCCTACCCTGATATGATTAATTAAAAATTTCTACATGACTTCTAAAGACATATAAAAATTATAATATTAAAAATATATACTGCATATATATTTTATTAAAAAATTAAACAGTATGATTTTTGTGATGCGTCCACCATCAATAGAGTATATTTCCACATCCACAGGCTTATCCAATGCAAAGTGACATCATAAATTAATACAAATTAAAGTATATGAACCATGGTAAGATCATATTACAACTTTGCATTACTAGACTGTGTCTCATTAATCAACTATTTAAACATTGTAAAGATATGGGCAATATACACTTTCAAAAAAAATCTATAAAATAGTTCTAATTGATTTAAATTTGAAAAATTTAGAAAATTTGAAATTTTTTATTTTTTATTTATGTATTTATTAATTTTTTAATTTAAATAAAAATTTTGAATATTTTAGAATTTGAAATTTTTCGAAAATTTTGTTTTGAAATTTGAATTCTCCATATGCAAAATAGTACTATTAGTCTCGATAACTATAATTAATCAAGTTTTTAATATTTAAATCAAATTCTCCATACGCAATATTTACTCACGACTAAATAATTAAATACAGCACTTACTCTAAATAGATGAGATGATAATTAATCCTTAAGGATAAATGAAATGAAATGAGATTGAGACTGTCTAGGAGACGACCGTAGTAGAGCTCGTAAGAAAAGAGAATGAAATCAACAACTCAAACATCTCCTTATATACTATGATATTCAATTCTCTTTGAAAGAAGTTAACTCGTAAAAGTGCGCGAAAATTGAACATGTAATAATAAAATGCAGAATAAAATTTAACTAGTAAATGTTGGAGGGGGGGAGGCGGTACTATCTTTACTATTCAAACTTATCCGCACCTTTACTAGTTGTAAATACCCATCTCATACTACTGTTAAAAAATTCAAAAATGTAAAAAATACTTTTTCAGTCAACTAAAAGACATGTTATATATATAATCATGAAGACATTTTAACTGATCACACGCGTACATGAATGCAAACGCATAAATGAACAAATAGATTAAAAACAAATTCATTTCAACATTTTACAAAGTAAATAAAATACATAGTTTTATAAATATACTGAAAATATGATCGTGTCTTTAAATTCTATTATTACAAAGTATTTTCGAAAATTATTTATTATAATTTTTATGTTTGTTTATATATTAAAGTAATTTATCTAAAAATAAATATTTCATATTATTCATACTTATCTCAGTACATAAAGGAATACTGCAAACTTCCCAGCTATAAATCACTTTGGAAGTGGAACATTTTGGACGTTCATTTTTTTCAAACTTTTTACATGTATTGAAACTCCTCACAGAAATACCAAAAAAAGGATCCGTACATTTTTTGTTGTTCTTGGCTATTAAAATTACTCCTGAATATTTTTCCCCTTTGTTATCGCAATCATAGTCACATTCTAAAATTAATAAATTACATGTAGGTAGATATATAAGTAAAGTTTTCATTACAAATTATAATTATTGAAAATAGTATTAAAATGCAATTTTCATCAATTATAATTTAGAATTTCTATTTGAAAAATTCATAAAAAAACATCTGAAATTTACATTATACATATTTGAGTTTTAGAGCCTATAGAAAAGGTTTAAGTGTTGAGTTTTATAGAAATCTGTATGAAATGGTCATACATGTGATTTTCTAAATTAAGTTTTATAGGAACCTTAAGGATCCTTGACGAATTTTTTTTCCTTCAAGTTAGGACAAAAAGAAAATATTTTATTATAATTAAATTTTATTAAAAAATAAATAAATTTTGATATTTTACTGAGATTAAGGGTATCTACTAATAATAAATGCACAAAATTATATATCAAAATATCTTTGTTTTAATTATTTAAATACGTGGGCTCGAAAAATTTGTAGAAGTCATACATTTTTAATGATATAATTCAAATATGATATATATGAAATCCCAAAACAAGATAATTTTGTCTCATTTTAACATTTAATAGTTTGAATTAATTCAACTTTCGTGTAGTAATATTCATATA
>JAUZNC010059370.1:0-10213 GCA_034780395.1 Vannuccia rotundouncinata
ACTAAGAAGATAATAAAAAAGATTTTCAATATTACTTATTAGTAGTATCCAACAAATAGACGATTTCTCATAATGGAGCTTCAGTCTGGGTTTAGTTTTAAACCATTACAAAAATATTTCCTTAATCCGTTTACGGCTAAATATTTATGTTTATATTGTATTAAATCAGAATCGATAAATAGGAAATCTCATTTTTGAATTCAACAATGCAACCAATTAAATATAATCATCAAATGAACTTCTTCATAATAGATTCAGCCTTTGGACCAGTTTGGAATAATTTTAGTATATATTAGAATACAAACATATACAAAATATAAAAGAATTAAAATTAATAAAAATTAAAATATTGGAGATATATTAATAATATAGAAGTTATTTTAAGAATAAATAAATAAATATATATAAATAAAATATTTGTCCCTTGGAATTCCGTATACAACAGCGTATTTACGATGTTTAAAATGGGCCTCCAATCTCTCAATTGTAACGGCTTGGTAAGTTACAGCTTTCTTTAGAGTATAGTAGTGATAGTTTCTACTTATTTATCAATTATAGTGCGTAATTCGTTTTGTAATTGATCACTGCGGATATCGATCCTGATTTTTTCCAGCGTAAATGATGAGGACGGATGATTGAATTTTTATTCTCCAAGTTGGCTTGGTATTTATTAGGTTTACCGATGAGTGTGATAACAGTTGTTACAGGGCTTTAATTGACGTTTCACAAATCGAATTGGAATCAGAATCGCAATTTAAATATGGGTCGAAATAACGCTCAAAATATCTCCATCGTTGTCATAAATATTTATTTTCATACTAATTTCCCATAATTTTCCTATCCACACAATTTATACCAGTATAAAAAAATATTTCTTAATGTCCCAAAATCCCAGATGCCCCCCCCCCAACACTCAATACTCCAGACATTTCTTTTCCATTTAAGAAAACACTTTGTAGGCTTATAAAGGACAAAACGGTTTCCTGTTTCTGGAATTTCCCTGCGTCATACAATAAATGATAGTTCAAACCTCCGCATCGAATTCTTGGAATCAGTTATATGCAAAATTCCAACCGTCATTTGGAAAATCCAGAAAGTCATCCCATCAGCCAGAATTGGCTAACATTTTTACATTCCTTTATCAGAAAAGATTGTCATTGGCTGATCATTTTGACAATTCCAGGAATTACTACAGCATGTAAACAGCAGGAAGTAAACCCACTCTATATAGTATGGTAAAACGATTAATCAATTAATATATATTTCGAAGATTGCATATTTTATTTACTACCAATTGATCATGTTAAAGATATCCAAGGTAATTTGAAGCTTTAATAATTTTATTATTTAAAATATTTATGATTGTGGGTTTTGTCTTAATATAGGTGGTATATATCCAAAATCCATAGTTTTAATTTGTTGGGTAAATAGTTACGAGTAAAACATTATCCGCTACTTTATCCGTCACTTATATCTCGGGATCTAGACTACCTACAGACTAATGACTTATACCATTGGAAAGCTCTTCAAAAAATAAGAAAATGTTTTTTTTAAATTTAAAAAGTTTACGTCTTCGATCCAAAAATAACAAAAAACCTAAAAATGAGATAATTCTCTCAATATAGTCTATCGTCACTTATATCTCAGGATCTAGACTACCTACAGACTAATGACTCATACCATTGGAAAGCTCGTCAAAAAATAAGAATACTTTTTCAAAAAAAAATATAATTAAGATTACTTGATAACTATATTTATATACTTGCAGTTTCACTATCGAAGACACAACTGATCAAATGCGGAATAGCACATTGTCGAAAAATTGCAGGAGCTATAATTAAATTTGATTAAAATTCTCTTGCACCCACCAACATTATTAAAATTCTTTGTATATAAAAATTTATGCAGCCCTAACGTGGATTCCACAGTGTGAAGAGGCACTAAACCCAACGATTGTTGCGGTTAGACATATAAAAAATCAACTGTTCGGAACATGCCTCGCAAAGACGCAGAACTACTAGTGAAGATTTTAGCCCTCCAACACATTCTGCGAGGCAAAGCGTCTTCTTCAACGCTGATGCGAGATCAGATACTGTAAAAAAATTATCGCTCTGTGACCAAATTTGCTTCGTTAAAATGGTCTCAACCTACCTTGAACAACGCAATGCTACTCGCAGGGTAAGTATGCAAACAAGGAGCTCCTCCATGTCTCAAATTGCAGCTTTTTCCAAAAGTAAATGATGTCTTCCTTATGCTTGCTCATCTGCGTATTTGGGGCGAGTGCTCTATCCCTCCAGCATGTCGGTTGAAATTCGGACAATTAATGACATTCATACCGTAGGCTCTTCGAATTTATACTAAGGTAATTAATTATCTGCGAAAATAATACAATTAATTAATTAATTTGTATATGTATCTGTTATATTGCTGTATAATTCCAATTAATAGCGTACATTATTTTTAAACTATATCAGTGGAATAAAATATATGTAAAAATATAAGACAATAAAATATAAAAATACCCTCTTCAGCCGCCATACACTATTATGTTTTTCTTTAAATTAACCCGCTTAACGGACGACCACTTCAAGGAACATGTATTATGCGGTATTGACATTGCTAGCAAAATGCGGCGCTTTTTAAAAATATTCATATTATTTTTATTTACTCGGTTTCGTCTAGCATGGTCCTTATGCGATATTGATTTTGATTAAAAACATGCAGGTGCTCTGCTAAAATGCACGATCTGACCAGATCATGCGTACAACGTTTGAGATATTTCCATAATTTTCTTGAACATATTTACGTTGTTTGAAATTTAATCTTGTGTGCATCTTAATTTTAAAAATTCTTAAAATATTGAGGAATAAATAACTGTTTTTAATGTTTTTAGGAGCTGATTAAATGACTTGATTTGTCAAAAGCATAATAAATATATGTATATTGTAAAAAATGAAATGAAATAAAGTATATATATATAAAATTTGTTCAAAATGGGGAAACCGCAGCCGTATCGCAATACTGTCTTGAACATCCTTACATATTAAATTATAATTTAACGATTGTGTTTTAATAAGAACAGCTTCCTATTCTATAGCATTAGATGCGTTATTCAATTTCAAATATTTCCTTCGAATATATTCAAATATATTCAATGAAAACGAGTTATGCAAATATTATGCAAACGAGTAATTTATCAAATTTACAAATCAGTGAATTGCAATACATGCGTATATAGTGAATTGCAGTACTTGCTTATGTCTAGTGAAAGAAATTGTAGTATTTTGCGTGTGTACATAGTGAAATAAAGTCAATTTATTTCTATTACAACTATATGAAACACAACGAATCATATATAGTATATTCAAAATCATGTAATTATAGTTTAAAGATTTTTTCATTGACTTATGCATTAATAGATTATTATTGAAAATCTGTTATTAATTATAATAAATATATTTCTTATAAATTTTGTTTCAAATTTTTTAAAAAACGTATTCTTATTTTTTGACGAGCTTTCCAATGGTATAAGTCATTAGTCTGTAGGTAGTCTAGATCCTGAGATATAAGTGACGGAGGATCTAATTTTTCCGTTTTTTCAAATTTTCGGATGTTTAAGACGTAAACTTTTTAAATTTTTTTTTAAAAACGTATTCTTATTTTTTGACGAGCTTTCCAATGGTATAAGTCATTAGTCTGTAGGTAGTCTAGATCCCGAGATATAAGTGACGAATTAAGTGGCGGATGAAATGGCGGATAATGTTTTACTCGTAAATAACGAGGATACCATTATAGTAATTTCACTATTCTATGTAACTCATGATTCCCCAAAATATCCTATAAATATGTCTGACTGTAATTGTTCTAAAAATTACGTTCAATATTATTTATCTACCAATAAAACATTAATAGAATACTACTAAACTAATATTATAGTAGTACCTAAATTAATACAATTATGTTTTTTTCAATTTTGCATTAAATTTCTACAAAAGTTTGTTTTAATAATATTACCTTTTACATGGGCGGCGGAGTGACATGAATATTGGAGGGGCGGGGTGGGCTGAGTTGGTTTAGGGGCGATGATGATAAGATACGATTTTCTGCTATTTCGTAATAGTATATGAGCATATTTATAGACTGAACATATTCTATTTTTGCTGTTTTTTTTTACTTCTACGTTTTTTATTAATTATATTTGAAATTATTGAAATTATTAAATATATAACTCACATACAATGGTTTGTGTATAGAAATAACAAAACTACGATGTGCTTTGTCCCTATTTCCTTTGAGTGACATAATTGCATCCAAACTTCTGGGAATATGGGGGGGGGGGGGCTTTGGGATACTTCAGCCCCTCCCCTTAGCCCCCCGTTTCCGGCCCGAGTGTAATATGAATTGTATTGATTTTTGTTGCTTATTATATTAAATTCTCTGTGAATATTTTACATATATCTATACTATGTCTACAATTTTTTGTCGACCCCCTATCTATAGTATTAAACCTTTTGGGCCGATGTTTCTTCCAATTTTTGTTTATAATAGATACAGTAAACATTCTGTATCCTCCATATTCATCCGTGGGTCAGAAATTTATCCCTCAAAAGACAAATAAAAGTATTTTTAAATCTAAAAATAAATCCCTACTAAATATTTTAGTATATAAGTTGTATATAAATATTACAATTAGAATAAAATGCATATTATGAAAGTACATAATTACGTTTAACTTTTTCATAAATAAAATTTAAAATCTGCAGAAAAAATCGTCAATCAAATATTTGACAACAAAATATTTGTAGTTGGAAATAACGCAAAAGTTTATATACCTCACTTAACTGATTGAAAAATTGATTAGTTTCAGCTATATATATGTTCATTTATACACACGCTCACACACACACACACACACACACACACACACACACACACGCTCACACACACACACACACACACACACACACACACAACGAATAGAAATATATTCGTGTAAATATAACGTTATACATGAAATTATGCATCTTTTGAAATCTATAACAGAATGATGTTACTCATGATGTAAATAATTCGGTCAACAATAATTGTATAATTGCAAATTCCATTCCTTTTAATTACAACTATTTTTAAAAATTGGACAACTTTTTTGATTTATTGTAATATAAAATCTTTATTAATTAATTCTATTAAATTTATCAATTCATAGGCACGTTATTTAATAGAAAAGAAATTTATTTAGTTTAGTCTACTTTACAATACTTGGGTTACGAACTTACGCATTTTCCCAATTAAATTGACATATTTTTTGTATTTTAGGAATTCTTCCAAATTAAAGTTATTTTCATAAGAAGAGAAAGTTATACTCAATTTCTAGTCAGTAATAATTTTATTGAATAATTATTGTGTGAGGTCATTTTCATTTCTAATATTTGTTTACTTTTTTAAAGTCATTAAACTTTCACACTACCAATGGAAACGGAGTTGCATCTGACAGCCCTGATTATGAAGAAACTTTGGAAGGTCATAGCGTAAGTTTATCTTTTTATTATAATTATTTATTGCAAATAATCCTATTTTAATTAATTATTTATTATAGTAGTTATATTTAATATTTTAGTATTTTATAAATTGAAAAAAAATATTCACAGCTCCGACACATTATACTTATTAATATTAATCATAATTATAGAATTTGAATATGTTTACAATACAGTATAGCGAGAATCGACAATTATCGAGAGTCAGGTTGATCGAATTATTGAGTCTGACTTTTTGAGTGTGGTTTTCAGGGTTCGTACAGATCCTTTAAAGTCTTTAAATTCTGCATATAACAAATATAACAAATATATAATATTTACATATAATTTTTTTTATATAATAAAAATAATTTTTTCATATTATTATTTTTTTTTACTTATTTTGAAGTATATTTTATTTAAAAGTCTTTATTTTTTTAGTCAGAGGGTCTTTAAAAGTTTTTAATTTTTTATTAGAAGCCTGTACGAACCCTGGGTTTTACAGGAAATTTTTTTGGTAGCTAAAAGTTCGATGTATGTAGTTTCAAAATGAAAAATTCCTGGTAAAGTATGTACATGATCAATTATATCTCAATTATAATCTGGAGGCCAAATTAAAAGACATTTTCAAATAATTTACTTAACATTCGGGGTGGCATTATTATTTTCAAATATACCATATACTCGTGACAGGATGGAGGAGTCGTTATCAATTCGTTCTTTGAGAAAGAAATTCGGCCGTTTATTGACGTGATTGACGAGTTACGAAAACACGGATTGGACAAGGACGTTAGTCTTCCTTCTGTTGTCGTTTTGGGTGATCAAAGTTCTGGGAAAAGCTCCATTTTAGAGGCAATATCTGGAGTGCAGTTACCGAGGGGAGGAGGTGAGTTCAATTATTTATGCATAGACGGTTTAAAGGGATGTTTTTTATACAATTTAATAAATGTGATTTTAGAGATCGTCACCAGGTGTCCCTTAGAAATGCAACTGAAGAAAGAGGACTGCGAATGGTGTGCCAAAATATCTTATAGAAAAATGGATGGCCAGAATGTGGAAGAATCTATAAGTGATCCTGATTCGTTAGAAAAAGAAATTAGGAAAGGTATATTTTACTACTTTTTGATAGTAAAATGTATAAATTATTTGAGTATGTAAAATGTAACAAAATATGTCACAAAAAAGATCAAAAAATACAAATAACATGCTTTATAGTAAATTATGTAAGTTGTACAAAGATTACAAGTTTGTAAATCTTGTTTCTAAGCAATGTGTATTAAGTACAAGATTCCAATTTATAGAATTGAGATATTAGTAATATTTGATTGTCTATCTTTTTGACCAATTAAACTCACATGTTTGTTATTATTTTTTAAGCAAGTTTCGTGTGTGGGAAGTTTTAGTTTTGAAGGAAACAGTGTGTGTGGGTGTATTATAATGAACTATTTTCCAGAAGTTTAGAAAATCCAATGCTAAACATGTTTGAATTCAATTTTTTCATTTATTAAAATTAGATCACACAATTAAAACAGACGTAATTTTTTAATTTTTGTAACGTTTCTATTTTCAAATTTTTATAAAATAAAATTTCTTCAGTGCATTTTCTAATCTATTCTATATTATTCATATCTATCTAATGATGTTCAGCCCAAGATCTCATTGCTGGAACCAGCAAAGGTGTTAGCGCTTCTCTGATCACTCTTCGGGTGGAATCCCCCCACTGTCCCGATCTAACACTCATTGATCTCCCGGGAATTGCTCGTACTGCCGTCGAGGGTCAAGACTGGAATATTGGAGAACAAATACGAAATTTAATTAAGGAGTATATTGAAAAGGAAAATTCAATAATTCTCTGTGTTATTTCTGCTAATCTGGACATTGCCGTAAATGAGTCAATTAGCATCGCCTTGAAAGTTGACCCCGAAGGCAATAGAACTCTTGGTGAGTGGGAAGGTTTTTCCTGAGTCATCATTGTTAGCGGAAGTTATCCATTATTTAATGTTTTAATTTTGATTTCCAGGTGTAATCAGTAAACCGGATCTTGTAGTGGAAAAGACTACAAAAAAACAAGTTTGTGAATTACTTAAAAACAACAAAGTCAAATTAAAGAATGGATATTCAATGGTGCGATGTCGAAATTTAGAAGAATTGGAAGACAAAATCACCCTGGAAGAGGCCTTAGAGAAAGAGCGAGATTTCTTTCAGATGGATCCTGTTTATAAGTAATTATTTAAACATTAATATTATTAAATAATTTTACCCATGGATTCTGCCTTCAGAAAGACGATCAATTTAATTTAATATATATTTTGTCAGACATGGAGTATTGGATCACAAAAGTTCAGTCTGGAATGGATGAAGGCATTATTGAGAATTGTTGTACTGTTTTCCTCTGTGAAATTACGAATGGGATTGAGTCAAGATCTCACAAATGTAAAGGTATCCCAGCATATTATGATATGATGGTCAAATATGTTGATCAAATCGTAGATTGAATCCAACTCTTGACACGTAATTTGGGTACAATAGCCTCGTCACAAATGTTTAAGTCGTCACTGTTTGTAGATTGTTCTGGTTTCCGCGGAAGAGAAGCTATTCTGGTTATAATAATTTAATTTAAGTTTGTTGATCAGTTCGATAAAATGAGAACACGAGTCGTATACACAAATTCTGTGCTCGAAAGATGGATTTTCATATTCCTTTATCAATACATAATAATTTTTACTTGTTGAATAAATATATATAGGCACACATATTAAAAAATGTACCCCACCCAAGCAAGTTGTCGTCTTTTCTGGAAGACATCTACTATCAACAACTTGACACTCCGAATAACAGTAATTTTCCACAGGTCGCAAGTGAATTTCCTTGAATGGCCGTGGAATATTGTGTCGTAATCCATTGACTATACGTTTGAAATCGATGTAATACATAGTTGTCTCTCATAAAGGAGGCATTGTTGGCGAAAGCAGGAGCAGGTTGCTTCTTCGCTGGATAGCGGAAGGTTTCTTCTGAGAGTAAAAACATTTTCATTTGTTAGAGATGTGCGAAAAATGTAGTCCATGACACCTCGCAACACACTGGAAGTTGTAGGGAATATCACAATTAATTTATTTTTCTTAAATGTACATAAATCTTAATTATTCTCATATCCTCATAGGATATAGATGATACACAAATTGAAATACTAAAAGAGAATACCTACTTTTATTTATTCCTATACGCATTGCATCTTTTGTTTATAATATTCTTATATACATTTTGTTGCTATCAAAAAGTCACAAGACTAAATTTTATTTAATTTTTACAGGCATGAAAATCCCATGTTGTTTGGAATTTCAAATCTTGCAGAAAAATTGACAACTCAACTGGTAAAACTTATTCAGGTGTGAATGACGAAATTTGTATTCTTTTTACTTTTACTTAGATTAGTTATCAATAAAAACTATTTCGGCCGTCACTATAGTGTTTTACAATTGTAATAATTTGGAATATTTTTCTCTTTATAAGTGAAACAAAGATTTGAAGTTTATTTTCTTGTAACTATTTCTTGAAAATTCATGGCTATATCATGAATATATCTAAAAGAATATGCACACTAGTCTAGATTACGCATAAAATTCAATAAAATTTCAATCCCAATACATTGCCTAATACAGTCTTAAATGCAGTATAATACGTTTTTTTACAAACATACAACTCAATTGGTTTTCTCCCTAAATAAAATTCCAAATTCAGAAAAGTAACATTAATCTCATAGAGACAATTATCCTGTATTATTTACACAAACCTTTTCATCAGAATTATTTATTTTTTAATCAAAAACATTTGCTCAAAAATGTTTTCAAAATTTCTTTCAATTTAGGCAATGAAGAAGTAATAGTCCCAAACATTTCGCATCTTAAAGTGTCTTTATTTTTTTAGATTACAGAATTTTACCTAGTTTTCTCAGAGATATATAATTACATTCCTTTACATAATTTAGTTATTTCTTTATTATCTATCCACTTGACATATAACTTCAGGACATTAGATATCCACTGATCCTTCTTTATCTAATGCTATAATAGCCGGCCAAGAGCATTTTCATGTCCAGGAATGTGTGTGGAAATACATATTAAATAAAAGTCCTCAAGAATCCCCGGTTGATCTCTCCGAAATTGAAGATGGCCGCCATTTTCCATTTTTATCATAAATTTATAACCAGACAAGATAGAAATCCAAATAAAGTGTGTAATCATATGCTTTAAGGTACAAGGAATCTAATAAAATAATTATTAGAAAATTAAGTGTCAAATCATATTTTATAAGCCACAACAATTCTAATGAAGTTATTATCCTCATCTTCCTCATCCGGTGCAGTATCTTCAAAATTAATCTCCGCTGACGTTGGTACAATGTCTTCATCATTGGTGGCTGATGATGTTTGTTTGAACCATCAGATGGCGCGCGTAGGCTAGCACAGTCTTCGGATCTTGATAGAGGGTGGACAAGGTCGGAAAGAAAACACCGAAGAATCCAGTTCTGATTTGTTGAGTGGCGCTGCACTTCCTCAGCTAGTGTATCACGGTTTCAAGCGCCATGTTGCAGCGAGGGCAAGTGAAGTCCCTCCTCTGATGATGTTGTTGTTGTTGTTGTGCGTGCGGTGATGCTAGAGCGCCAGGATCTTGAGACGTTCCAGGAGCGCCCTCACCTTG
>JAUZNC010059372.1:0-10210 GCA_034780395.1 Vannuccia rotundouncinata
GTATTTTTTCTATAAGCATATTAAAACAAGACTCGTTTTGTGTGACCACATGGTCACACTAGGCAATAATGGGTTAAAAAAATCACAATTATGCATCATGCTAATTATGCTAATTTCCATGGCCGATTCTCCGGATCATGCAACTGAACTGTTCAGAAAACCAATCCAGCAATTTTTCTAGTGGAAGTGAATCAGTGCTGAATTCTGTATTGAAGCCAACCTTATTTCCACAGGTTCTGACTAATGTTATCAAAAATAACATTTATTCAATCCAAGAGTACTCACTAATCAAGGATTAACCATAGCCTTTTCTTGTGTCATTTGTGCATGAAGACCCTAACTATTTATAAATGTATAAGGTTGTCAAGGTAACTTGTGGCAGATTTTTAGGGCAAGAGGCAGTTAAGCACGGATTTTATGTAAATAAGAAGGTGCTTTGAGACAACATGAAAGAATCATCAATCATTGCTCAAAGACAAGTATATGAAACTGACAAAGGTGCTGATGGTCTCTATGTCTCAAAATCTCTATGAATCCTACACTTCTAAACTATGTTTGTGGTGCTTGAGTAGCTTATAGAATAGTCAAAACATGTCGCCGACGATGCATAAAAATACTTAATAACTGTTTTAAATGTTACACAAAGAACAGTATTTATTCAATTTTACAATTTAGTAATACAATCTAACAACTTTTTACTTGTAATATCGGCCCGGCCTCTATATAAATATTTAGAAGTTAATTTAATGTTTGATAATTGCTTAAAGTATTTTTATTTTAGACGTGAAATGAACAGAGAACGAATAGAATTAATCAAACGTCGTAAACACAAGCGACGTCATCCCAACAAAGCAGCACAGCAAAATATTCATTTGGAATGTCTCGCATCATTCACTAAACATCTTGAAGCTGCTCAAAACACTATCGATAAAGTACGTTTCTGTCCTGAGGGACCGGGTAATCCTCAAAAGCGCCTTACGATGGGAATATTTGACACTTCCGTCCATTCCAAAATTGCTAGTCGTCCATATGTCAATACAGAATTGGACTGTGTTATCGTTGACGATGATATTACCTGTGGAAGTCCTTTGGAATTAGTTGACAATGCAGAAATTGCTGATTTTCTTTCGGACGACTTTCAAATTCGTCAGTTAGTTCAACAGAGGCCAAATTATTTAGATTCATTAGCTAAATTAAAAGAAAGGGCTAAACATAGCGGACGACTGAAACTTCTGGACAACCTTCTACAAGATCCAAATATTTCACAAAATAAGACAGACAATTTTTCAAATAACGAACGCAATACACAAGTTTCATTCTATTTAGAATCTGATGTAGATCTTGATGCAAACTCCACTATTATGGAACAAACTTTTCTAATACCCTTTCCAACATTAGTGTCCTCCGCTCCAATTATGTCGTTTGCATCTCCAAAGATTTCTGATAACTACAATCGTTATTCTATCCAATCTTCAGTTTGTAACACACCTGTGTTTGAGACAATTGGAGAATGCAATCACCCTCTTTGGGATACCCCAGAGGAACTTAGAACTTCCTTTGATATGAATTCGAATATTTCACAGGAATATAATACATCATCGTTTTTTGATGATCCTGGTTTTTCTTTCTACAAAACAGCATCAAATACCAGTTTTTTTGATTCAATAAATTTTTAGTATTCCTGCTTCTATGAGTACATTTTTTACATTGTTTTGTTTTGTTAATTGTTGACTCTATGATATGTAATGTTTCTCTTTTTTCAATTTCATAATGTCTAACTTGATATACAGATATTTATTTTGGAGTATTTTCTAATTATTTTTTCCAATGTTTCTTAAAATGTTTCTTTCTGTAATTACAGACTAACTGTTATTTTGATCATTATGTCAAACTTTCTATTTTTTGGACTAATTTTCCTAATGTTTCTTATATATTGTTTATTTTTGTAATTACAGACAATATTGCTGTTATTTTTATCATTACGTTCAACGCTGATTTATTTAAGAAAATTAAATTATAAAAATTCAATTCCGGTTATTTCCAACCCTTCTTTTTTCTCGTTGTGGATAAATGTTAAACAGTTATTAAATTTTGCATCATAGCTGCATAAATATTTGAATACGATTTAAATATCACATCAAAAACTGTACCTTTCAAAATTGTTTTGTCGAAGCATATGTAATCCATAAATTGAAAGAAAATTAATATTTCCAATATTTATACTATTATGTAAAAACCGTACCTATATTTTAAGTTTCTAAAATACAATAGATCTGGTTAACTAATTTTTTTGTCAAATTTTGATTTCCAAAGAATATATGTATAGAACGAGCGACAAGAACCCTCACTCCAAAAATTAATTGACAACTAAAGTTACACACTGCTAACTATGAGAAGTCATAGTAATTATCTGGAAAGTATAGGAGCTTATATTAATAATAAATGCATTAATACTCCCATGAATTCGTATTGATATAGATATATTATAGATTAAAACACTCGCTCTATATTCTTGTTTTTTTTGTAGAATTATTGAATTAAACTTAGAAATATTGAATTTTCCGAGAATTTATTTTTTATTTATAAAGGTTAGAACCGTTGGAACATTATATTTTTACAAACCTTTTTATTAATAATTTATCAAATTATATATAAATAGATTACAATATGATACATGGAGTGTACAAGGCATTTTTCTGCTCAAAGGGAGGAGATTGTTATATAATTAGTAAACTGAGCGAGATAAAAATATCTTATTGCATACTTCTATGAGTTAATTCCTTAAAAACTATGTTTTAAAATATATTTTAAAATTTAATACGGAGGTATAATTAAATAACTTCACAACCGTAAATAAACTAGTTTCAGTTTTGAATATTATTGAATATCAAGTAATGATTTATTACTTAATTAATTGAAATACACTTAATATAATATAAAATAATTTTTTTGTTGATTTTTTATATATATGCAAAATTTCCATTTTTTCTTTAACTAAATACAGCTAAGTTAGTATACCCAGAGCTATACTGTTGTGCTATGACAAAAAACTGAATTTTTATTTTATTACATAAAAATGCTTATATGTGTGTCCTTTTCATCTATTGATAATATCAAACTTCTATGACCTATATAACCAGAGATATACTAATAAAAACAACATAATATGTGCAATGATAAACAACAACAACTAGATAATTATATGTTTGCTAGGGGGTGGGGAGGTCATGTGACATTGATCCAAAGATGATCCAGCCCAGATACTACTCTTACCCATACTACATATTATATGCCTACCCAATGAATCAACTCATGCTAGAAAACAGACATTCCTATTGGCAAAATATTTAACAATATACTAACAGCTATACTCATGTTGTCAGCCTTGTTAGTACACACATATGTAACTATAGGTAACTGGTTATATTCATTATCAAATTAATATCTAGACATTTTGTAAGCTTACCTATCATGCTTATCAATAAAATATTTTTAAACCCAGAAATAATTATGATATGTGTGTATATGATAAGCATTTTATATAACATTATATACATAAACATTACCAAAATATGTCCACAAAGAAGCATTTTAAAATATACAATACCCACAAATAAGTATAAGTGATACATAGAGTGATATAATAATATTCAACAAATAAATGTAGGTCAATATAAAAAGTCTTTTAAAAGTATGATGAATAAATATTATGACAAAAAAACATAAGTCCAAAAAATGCTATGACAAAAAAGCCTAAGTCAATAAAATCAATAATACAGCCTATTAATAAATATTTTTTTTATTATTATTTTATTTTTTAACACTTATAAAAGGACCACATCTTAATATATGATCAATTGAAGGGCATATATTATAATGTTGAGTATATGTGCTCTGACTTTGTTTTTTCTCATTTCCCAAAATTATCATTTTTTGACATATGCCTTTTTGTCATAGCATGGCAGTATACTGTTGTTGCTACAATAAAAGACAGTTACTCTTTAAAAAGGAGTAGGCATCTATCTGCTTTAACCCAAATTTATATCTGAGACAATTATATATGACAGTTACTCTTTAAAAAGTAGTAGGCATCTATCTGCTTTAACTCAAATTTATAAATCCATTTTGTAGATGTAGTATGTATATATTATGATTAAAAACAGTTTCTACAATTAGTAGATGTAGATACTATTTTTTGTCATAGCATAATGTGCATAAGAAAAAGGATTGCAATAGTATATTTAAAAAGTTTTATTGATAGATATATTTTGATAAATACTGTTAAAATAAACTGATACTGGTTAGCAATTAATTTTTACCAATAAACCATAAGTGGAATATGCAATGACAAAAATGATAACTGCCTACCAATTCTGAAAACAACTATTTAAATAAAAAGCTTTGATCTAACAAGTCTAATGACTATAAAAATATATAACCTATATGGAGTTGCTTTAAGGCAAATTTGACTAAAACATTATTTCTGGAAATTAAATATTTTTTAGTTACTGTCCTTTATCACATCACAAATTTCATTTCAGAGTTGTCAGTTGGGAGGAGGATATAGTATCAAAAAGACTATTTTAATAGGCTATATATTTTTTCAAAGCACACACCTTTATTAACCTATCCCAAAATAAAGTTTGTAATCAGGGTTGTATCCACAATTCTTTCAGAGGGATTGTAATTATCATTTTGTGAACTTTTTGGCATATTATTTCAAAAAATTAGAAATGGCCTTCATTATTATTTATCCACCCCACTGCTCCCCTAAAAGATTTCCTGGCTAAGACTCTAAGATTACAATATTAAATAAAAATAACATCTACCCCCTATTCTTGTAAATGTCAAATCAAGTGACAATATTACCTACACATATTTTTTTAGCATAAATGTGGACCTTATTGAACTTTTTTAGATCATACAACCTCCTGACCCCCTTCCCCCTGCATTCATACATGCAGTTACACATATTTTATTTAGAAATGGGAACACAACTAACTGATGGGTGATAAATAATATACTTAAATTTTATGTAGTTCAATTCTACTTGAATATACTGTAAAAAATAATATTAATTAGTGTATTTGTTATATATATGTATGCTTCTGAATCATACAAGTATTAACCCCAATTATAAAATCAGTAGGTAATGTTCCCCAATATACTCTAATTTTAATATAGATATAAAATCCACCTTTCTTATGTATTGACATCACTATACAAGGGTATATTATTATTGAAAGCTATTTTAACCTTTTATTTTACTAATGGTATCATAAAATCCAGATTTTCAAAAATGTTATCTGCATTTATATTTTTGAAATATTTAAACTATTTGTGACATTGATAGTTTTTGGAATTCCAAGTTGGCAAAAAAGAGTTAACCTATTCAGTAGAAATCAAAATGATATACAATATATGGGATTTCACATAGCCACTAAATAATGTAATATTGAACATTTCAGTAGATAAATTTTATTTCATTGTACTTTATTATAATACTACATTTCATAATTATATAATGATTCTCAGAGTCATATTGTTTGTTTGAGGTGAGTTCTATTGACAAAGGAAGTGTGATATATTTCATTTCTATAGTAATTATGATTTAGCATATTTTATGTTTTTTTGAGGTAAAACATAATAATCATATATTCAAGGAACAAAATATAATTTTTGAAAAATTGAATCATATTATGAATTTTTTCTAATTTAAAAATAATATATATTTACGCCATATCATCATTAATTTCTAGTCATGTCACTGTACAATGATTCTGATGCTCAGAAGCCACTTTTAGAAGTTATTTCACAGAAATTCATTGCACATCATGTTCAACTGTTTCAGTATTGCCTATGAATCATAAAATGTTCAGATCCTGAGTGCTGCAACTTCTGTTCAGACTTTCTATAAAGTTTTATAATTGATACCTGCCAAATCATGTACCATTTATGAGCACAGATTTTGCTTTGGATAAAGTCTGTTTTATAAATACAGCACTTTGTTATAAAAATCAATATAATTATTTTTAATTAGTTGTGCTGTACATACTCTTATTTATTTTATATATTTATACATTTACTGAGTGAACTTTTATTAAGTTTGAAATTATGAAATATATTAGCCGAGGTTTAAATATAAAAATATTTAATTTATTCAATCTATAAAATGTTATTGTTAATCATTTTAATATACTACTGTCTACTCTGGCTAAACTGGACACACAAATCTTTAAAATTGTTTGATTTGTGCATCATATGGTTGATACAAAATGAGAAAAACCATAAATATTTAGTCCAGGTAATTTTTAAAAATTATGAATGTACAAACCAAACTGTGTACTTTATCTTCTAAGTATGATAGACATGTATGATATTATATATACCAACAAAGGAAGAAAACTGAGCAACTCATTATATGATTATTATCTAATAATAAGTTAGTAGAGATTATTGTAGCATTCAGATTTTGAATAGATAAATACATTATAATAATGCACAAGGGTCCTGAAAATGTTTCTGGTGTGTTCATAGTTTCTTTTTAAAATTACAAGAAAATTGTTGGTTCTTTAAGGCCATCTGGGTTAGCTGGGTAGACTGTAAACTTGTTGTAGTATCATAAATAATATTGTTTTAACATTACTATCTTCTAGTTTATTAAATTATTTATTAGCGAAACACATTTCCAATAACTAGAACTAATTCATATCTACAGCATCAGCTGTTTTATAAAATGAACTCAATAAAAATGACTTTTTTAGTACATTCTAAATATTTGCATTTAATATTCCAGAAATGGATCAAGATTACGACAGTATTAGTGAAGATTCTCCCCCTCAAGAGCCAGAACTTTCTCAAGGGTCATCAGTATCCCTGGACCTCCAGGTTTGTGCAAAGGGTTTATTTTAACCACATTTTGTCATGTTTGCTTCATTGTGCATTTTCGTGAAATTGATAACATATCTGTAATTAAACTGTGTAATAATATTTCCACACATATTGTTTTTTTAGTAGAATAATTAAAATTGAAGCTATCGTTAGAATTTTAACTATCAATAAAGTTCTTAATTTAATGCTCCATCAGAATGAATGTGATCAACTGGTCGAAATGACAATCAAATCAATATCACAAAATGGATTACCGAAGAATTCCGAGGAAACGAAAGAGCCGCCGTCAGAGGGTAAGAAGATTGTTTCCTGGTGAATCCCCATCAACCACTTCTCTACATGCTATAATGTTCTGCCCCTTTTCTTTTTCTCAGACGAAGATGTTTCCAGACGTTCTCAACACCATGATCAATCGCAACACTCCAAACACCAAAAGACGGCTCCCATTGAGAAGAAGACGAAACATTTGGTTACTCCTGGTCAGTTTATTTGATTGTCTTCTTAAAGTATTCATTGGAGCTGTTATAATTCGAGAAATAGAAACATATATTTGCCTTTAAGTTGGTTTTTACATTCAAATTTGGGATATTTTGAGTTTAGGTTGAGATAGCACTGTCCCTCTTGTCCACAACAGGTGGTGACACAACGGACCGCTTTGAGCAGGAGATGCTCCTCCTTGAACCTTCCGGCAGTGACGATGAAGTCGTTCGATTGGAGAACATCATCGACGGCTGGTCTTTCGACCTCAAAAGAAACATTCTTGTAAGCAAGCAACTGTTCGACCTTCCTTTTGAGACGGTCTTAAACCTTGCTTGCGATCTTTCGTTTTAGGCCGAGTATAATCAGTCTAAATACCGCCTCAAAGGTCTCGTCAAGAAGATTGTCGACGAGGAGAAGACCAGGTGGGTCCGTGTGTAGCTAGTAGTATGTGCCGCGCAGTTCTAGACCATTCTTCGTCCCCGCAGACTCCACACAACGCTACAGGAGCTCCGTGACCAGGTTGTATCCCTGCAGGACTTGGCCAAGTCCTACCAAGACTCACTCTCGCGAAAGGACCAGGTCGTCGAAGGTCTTGCTAAGGAAATCGCCAAGCAGCGAGAGAAGGTTCAACTCTCGCACAAGTTCGCCAACTGGCGTCAACTTCGCGAGGAGAAGAAGAGAGAGGACTTCTGCATGGCGCTGGCCGCTCGGTACCATAGGCACCGCCTCGCGGGTCGAGCCTTGTATCTGTGGAAGGAGGCGGTGGCGGGCACGTGGAAGGGGCAGGTGGAGCGTCGCTGTGAACTGCAGGCGCAACAGGTGTGTCGTCAACTGGGCGCCGACTATGAGGACAAAGTGGCGCAGTTGGAAGCACAACTGGCGGCGGCCCACCGCGCTACAGACGATGCTCGGGCTGCTCACAGGCATCTGGAGGAGGAGATGAAGCAGGCGTTGATGCGTGGGGTCTGTGCCCTCAACATGGAGACGATGACTGTGCTGTCGGGGGTCAATGGAGCCTCGGGTTCTGCGGGAGTTGGCGATCTGCACCACCAGGACACCCCCAGAGCAGCGGAAGTTACGCCGAGAAGTTATGCGGACAGAGATGTAGATTCACTTAATTATCCCAGAGGTAAGAGGGATCTAGTTTTTTGTTTTTGCAATTGAATAATATTGTTTGTCGGATTGATCATTGTAAATAGGATTTCTACTTAAAATATGCTACTTTCTTTATACTACTATTTTATGTTAAAGTAGTATCTTTTAATATTAACGAAAATATTATATTTTTAATCATCATTGAAACATATTTTAACATTATTTATATAAAAAGTTTAATTTTAATAACATTTTTTCTTAGTCAGATATCTTTAATTTTTATCAATCTGTTATGTTACTGTAGCAGAGTATAATTTTAATACATAGTCTCTAAAGTTTTGTCGATTAAGTGTGACTTGATATATACATATTTTTGTAATTTTATTGACAATAGACATCTGCTTAATTTCCGATGCGTGGAATTAATCGTTCGTTTTCCGAATAGTTAACATTCCAAATCTTATTTAAATAACAATTATTGTTTCCTAAATATGGACTATCGATCGAAACGCATTACTCTCTTACTATTTAGCCGCCGTAAAAGTTATAACTAATCGTCTAATTGAAGTTTGTACGTAGCCAAATCGTTGGTGAACGGAATGTCTAATTTTAAACATGTTATCCGATAATCGGAACAAATAATATCATACGACAAAGATGTTACAATATAAGAGTTCAAGTCAAAAGAAATATTGGTTATAAGTATATAAGTTATACGATTTAGAAACATAGGTGATTGAATACGACGGATATTTATTTATCTGCAACAAGAAACATTTTGTAAATACATGCAGCTAATAACTCTGCAGTTTTATCTAAAGCAAACATTGATTGAATACCCGGATGTTCTCTTCAACAAACTTCGGTAGAGTTCAAAACATTTTTTCAAGATGAATTTTACTGCTTACCACTTTAGATATCCTATTTTTGCAGATTCAAAATCTGTTATTGAAGCTAAAAAATCAATATAGGCAGCTTCACTCTTTAAATAGTGAAAAAATTCGAATAATTCCGCATTAAGAAATCAATAATTAATTGTTTTAATGATTAATTGAAAAAAGTAAAATCGATAAAATTGGATAATTAATCCAGAGACGTTATTAAGTTCTGGTTCGGTTTGATTGAGAGGTCTTCTCTATGATCAATCGTCTTTCAAAGCGGCTATCATAACCCTCTATGCAGCAGGAACCCTCTCCACCCCCCAAGTAACAACTAACAGCAACAAGTCTCTCCATGAACCCGAACGGGATGAAGTGCCTCGTCACCCCCCCACCCTGCCCCCCTCCTCATCCTTCGGGCTTCATCACTCAGCGCCGGAGCGATGGTTAACGGAACACTCAGCGCCGGGCAAGGAGGTGCTCGATGGGACAGGCGTCGGGAGTTTGCACCTGGAAGGCGGGAGCAGGACTCTACCCGGGCACAAGACCTTCCTGGAGTTCGCGACAGATCAGGTGAGCTTGGGGGACACGCGGAAGGTCTAGAGATACTTCTGATCGTTCACTGCTGCCTTGTGATTGAGTGGTGCAGTTGTTGGTGTGCACACCTGCAGCCGTAGGCACAAAGCTCCGCGAACAATGTTTTTACTTGCGCAACTCAAAGTTCAACATAAATCCTCAGAAAATGAATTCTCGAAACAAGTTGGGTGAATATTTGTGGAAAGTTGGGCAAATTTTGACCTAACTTTGTTCGCACAGGTTACCCAGCTAATTTTCACGGAGTTCTGCGAATCTCTATTTTAATTGGT
>JAUZNC010059373.1:1352-46030 GCA_034780395.1 Vannuccia rotundouncinata
TTTTTTTATTTTCTTAAATTTAGACTTAGTTTTAATTTATTTCGCTCTTATTTGCAAATCTTAATTGCAAATATTCTCTTTATCAATTAATCAAGTATTAATAAATTGTACTATATAGTTATTCTTTTACGCTATAGAGAACAAGTTGATTACCTGCTCTCTGCAAATTCGTTCGTCTCTGTTTTCTTTCTTTCCCAAAACTCCCACAAGACTCTTATATATTTAAGAATGGTCAACCTTGTAATATATGAATGGGGTATTATTGATTTGTCTAAGAGTGAACTAGTTTCCAGATGTCTACCCTCAATATGGGGACTCTTAAAAGGGTTGTAATGGTTTCCAGCCCTTGCGAGAGATGCGGGCTCCATCACTATATTATACTTTAGTATTTAGCAATATGATTGAACCGCGATCTACCTTCTATGATCGTCGGTGAATGAATGCGAATGGCAGTTGCAGGAAATCCTGGCTTATGAGCCACAATTGTTATGCGTATGGAGACCGCTCAAGCGAATATCACTTTCTAATGAAGGAGAGAAAGACCCTTCTATTGATTCTGGTGTCATTGGGACAGTAGGGGTTAACTGAAGAATATGAATGGCAGAAATCTGCTTATATTTAGCCTTTAAACTCTTGAAATATCAAAAATAAAATGTCAATGGTCCATATTTTCGTCGTTTACTTTATCTGCAATTAAAAAACAGAATACGTATCTTCAAACTGACTGAACCCGATAGTCACTATGAGTAAGCAAAATGGTGACTGTTTTTATCCAAATATAGAACAGATAGCTATTTCAAGAATGTATAACTATATTAGCACGCTAAATGCAGTGGTTGCAAATATCCCAGTCTTTATTGTGTTATATTGAGAAAGTACACTGAAATACAAGTCAATAAATTGTGAGAAATTTTCTCTTTATACCAAACTGTTTAACCGCCAAGACTTCTTTCTCCTCATAAAGGAAAGTGTGGTATTACCAAATAATCACATGTAGAAGAATCACCCGGTTAAGATTGAGTGAGTTAGTATCCGAATATCGCTCGCAGTATATAAAATAATCTCTAATATTCATACCTTAGCCAGACAGCTAATCGAAAGTATTCTCAGGTCGACAGAGGTTGCAAGCTGAGAACGACCAGCTCTATTGGAACAACATCTCCTTACAGCCTCTCCATTCTCTGTCTCTACCATGATTCATTCTATGGAATGATTTCTTACTTAGTTTCATTGTCACCGTTTATAGTCGCCTTTCTCTAACCAGTCTCTCTTTCTCCCTCTCCTTTCCTCTTATCCCGAAAGAATGTGGGAAGGAGATTTTCTGTTGGATCGTTGTATTGTCTATCGATCGCGCCTTCACCAGTTCGTGTTCTCTCTCTCTCTCTCTCTCTCTCTCTTTGTGTCCTTATTTCTATCAACTCTATAAAGGCTACACTTGAATCCTAACCCGCTCCCCCGTTGATCGTTATAAAGTAGGAATCCCAATCTCTGAGTCATGAAACTTTTAGACTTACGAGGTCTCATTTAACGTGCAGCCAGTCACTCATTGATTTTGTTAATAATATAATGACAGTCAGATTGATTATCCGAGAATGACAGCGTTGTATCGAATTCTAACACTTATCTTAAATATCATAGAAACCTTAGAAAGCTCATTAGTAAAGATATAACGTTCCTCTATACTTATAAATTTTGTTGAATGATCTTTATTGCAGAGCCATTATTATTTTATTTATTGCGCGATGTCTGTGTACAGCCTAAAATGATATATTTGTGTTGTTATTTTTTGTTCGTTTTGTGTGTCTATTAATTTTTTCGGCTGAATATTTAATTTTCTAAAGTTATAAAGGTGGTTCACGTTTGTCACCATTTTAATTCGATAGCTTGTTAAACAATAATATTAATTAAAAAGATTGGTTGTATTTATTTTAAAAATCCATTATGATAAAATATTCATCTTTCTCTTTAATCTGCACTATATATATATATGATTTTATAATGGTGTGACATTTTTTCTATATATTTGTGAATTATTGTACTTGTTTTGTCGTAATCTATGCTTTGTTTTACTGGTTATTCAGCGAGATTAAGTTATGATTTATTTATTCCAATGCTATTGTTGCATCCTACACTCTATATTTCTAGACTATTTTTTTCTTTCTAAAATTTAAAATAACTCATTGAGAGCATTTTTGGATAAGCGATAGAGTTTGGCCATTCCACAATTAAATTCTGGTGCTTACTTCTATTGCTATGGCAATAGTAAACTTGGATCAGAAACACGTTAGCGTATAATTGAGGGGGGAGTTAAAAACAAACTAATTATTAATATTGATTAACAAAAAGGAGTTATCAGTTGCTTAATGGGGCTATTAATGCCTCTAGCTGTTGTGGGAGTATTAATATTGTTTATATTATGGACTTAGTTTTGTTTGATGGTTAGTATTATAAGCACAAGTGTATCCCTCCAATATATTGCGTGTTCCATTAGAGATTCACTTGCTATAAGGGACGATACAGACTTTTTGTCTGCACGAATTTATCTGCAAACGATTAAACGATATGCTGTTTACCGAACACATAGCTGCGTATGGGTTATAGGGATACTTAAAGATGACACAAAATTATATGCTAGTTAATCTTTTTAGTGATCGCTAATTATAGCTATATAGGACGGCATCTATTAGGTAACAAATTCTCTTTAACATGCTACTCTTTTCAGATATTGTATTAAGGTTTCATGTTTTCTAAATGGGATCTACACCAGTGTACTTTTTCAGAAATTTTCTATCCAGACAAATTATTGAAAAAATCATGAAAACCTATCCACATGTTTCGTCGCTAAATAGCGGTGAACTTAACGATGTGTAGCATAGTTCTTTATAACAAATGACGTTCAAACTGTTCAATTTGTGAAGAATATTGCTTCTCGTCTTTGCCCTGTATATACTTGTCCTTACATTGCATTCATAATTTAAAAAAAATCTTTTGAGTGATTTTGTATTTTGCCTTTTGTCTCAAACCAATTGGTTGAATTGTTTACAATTTCTTGCACACAAAACCAGTATTCCTTTTTTCCTTAGGCTCGTCAAACTTATTCTTCCTCCTCATTATGCGATACATATTGTATATCTTATTCCAATTGAAGGTTATACAGATCTGGCGACAAGATTTTATTCATGAATTGTTATATCTGCAGTAAGAAAAAAACTTATAGTACTGTGTATTTTCTAATATCTTAAAATATTCACTATATTATAAAATTAATGTTTATTAATTATTGCTTCGTCGAAATTAGATATATCAATCTCCAATTTAATTTAAATTTTAGTATTGGAAATATCGATCTAATGATAAATAAAAAATACATTTTATTTAAGTGACTTTCATTCACAATTTTCCGAAAGGGTCACTAATTAATCCTTTTTTAAAACATTTCATAATATAGAACTTATACGTTAGTTTCAATTTGGAAGTTAATAACATTCGAAACAGGATAATCACACACATTATATATTCCTGAATTGATCCGTTTCTTTAAATTGTTTTTCTGATTTCTCTGAAATATTGTAGGTACAATTGACTTAATAACAGAAGTCAACAACCTTTTTCTAGGATCACATGTCTAACTTGTCCAATCTCAGCACATTATTTTATTTTCCTTTTATATATTAGCAGTTTAAAAATTTTGGAACAATTTGCGATAATAGTTGTTAATGAATGAGATTTTTGTAATAAATCCGACTATTTGTGTTTTCAAAGCACTTCTATCTTTGTGCATTAATTGCTATAGTTAGAAGCAGTTGATAAGGCATAACAGGCTTGTTTCACAGAATTATTTCCATGCCAATTAGATAACGATTGATTAAAATTAAACATACCTACCCATTACCATTGACGTGCTGGTCATGTCATTTATCCGTCGATATTGTTGGTCCGTAGGTGTGTCTAATAATTTGATTTTATATAGAAACGCGCATTCTGGTTTGTAAAATGTTTCTATTATAATTAATATTATTATTTTTTGTGTTTGATCAGATTTATCAAGTATTAATAAATTGTACTATATAGTTATTCTTTTACGATATAGAGAACAAGTTGATTATCTATATATTATTTTTATACAATTAACCACGAACACTGATCTATAAGTTATTCGTAAAAATATTTTACCCAAACAAATTAGTTTATCTTTCAACTACAAAGATTTTGAATTAATGGATTCAGTTTATCCTCCACAGTTACTCGATAGTCTAACTTTTGAAAGCAATTCTTGCCTTGTTCTGTCTGCTGTTACTGTCTGTTATACCTACATTAAAAGCAAGTTTCAAATTTGGCATTCTGCCAAAGAATCAACTGAAACTACAGAAAATAATGAAAGTAGAAGAGAGGGAAGGAGAATAGGAGGGAATTATTTTCAGTGTGTATTTCTCTTTCTTCTTGAAGTTATTGCATTTGTGTGCAGAGTTTCTTAAACTACTTACATAGTAGTGCAATAATTATACATATAATTTGTTTTAAAATTTAACTATTGAAGTAACAATTTGGAATTGTTTTAACCTTTTACCGACGGGGCGATCAGGGCTTGATACATCAATAAATACATCTCAAAAAAATAATTATTTATTTGCCTTTAGATGCATTCTAAGTCATAAAACCTTAGAAATCAATGAATGGTGTGTTGTTTTATAGGCTAAACTCCCCCGCGTAGCCATACGACACCGAGGATTGTTATTTTCCGGATGCCTGTATATAATTAGACTATTTTTTCAATTAAACGTAAAGCCTCAAGCCGTGCTTACTATTTGTTTCTCATATTACATTTTAGGAGAATGTATTTTTTGTGTATTTCCGTTTTGTTCTATTTGTTCGGTATTTTTCAATTACATATAGTATATAATTCATAATATGATTCCATTTTTCAAATAATATTATATTAGGTTCGTTGGAATATTTTCTATATACTTTTCAATTAGACTGTGATTTGTTTTTTGTCAACTTGGAATTCCCGAAATATCAACGTCCCAAATATATTAGAATTTTTCAGCGAATAGAAATGCGGAAAACATGTTTTTAAAAATCTGAATTTTAGTATGCCTATATAGTAAACCAAAGACATATTAAACAAATAAAATGTCTTATTTTGTAATTATTATAAACAATTTAGTTGGGTTTTAGTTTATTCCTTGCAATATATTCGTAACTAATGAATGATACTTATGTATTTCTACAATCAATGGATAATAAGTGCACGTCCCCCCCACCAAACCTTTTTGATTTTTTTAATCTAAATTTTAGTATCTGGGAACATAATTAGTTCTATTTACATCTCACGCATTAGTTAAATTTTTCTTTTGTAAAAGTATTTTTTATAAAAAAATAAGGTTCTAGCCGGTTTCGAACCGGCGACCTTCTGCGTGTTAAGCAGACGTGATAACCACTACACCATAGAACCGCTGTCAGCCAATCGAAGCTATTTTTAATATCATAATAATTCTTAATAATATATACTGTGTCCCATAAGTAAAGCCCCATTGGAAAAATTAAAATGAATTGCTAATATACTGTTCTATTTTATATGTAGATAATCCATAACTCTGGTGTGCCAAATAAGCGGGGGGGCAAGTAAACGGGGGGTTGCCTTTTATATAAAATAAATAATCAGGAAGTCCAAATAAATGGGGGTTGCCTATTTTTGACACTAAATAAATAAACGGTGGGTTACGTTTATTTGGTACACCAGATAGAATTGAAAAATGTACAATTACGCAATGTGTTACGTAATTTCTATAGAGCAAATTGTAAAACACAACTTCCACCCCTACAAAGGGCAGCTTTCGCAGGAGCTGCTAGAGGACGATATCGAAAGAAGACTTCACTTGAGTTCAGTGAATGGTTGCTGCAACGCTCACTTTTATCAGATTTTATTGAAAAGATAATGTTCAGCAACGAAGATTTATTCCACCTTTCAGGAAAAGTAAATAGACACAACTTCAGGTATTGGTCCTCAGATAACCCTCAATGTGTTGAAGAAAGAAATGTTCAAGGTGATCCTCGATTAATGGTTTGGGCAGGTTTATAGAATGATCGTTTAGCTGGTTTAACAGTGAATAAATACTCATACTTGGCAATGCTGAAAACATTTTTGCGGCCGATTATCGATGAAATTCCTTTAAATGAACGCATAAAGTGTGGTTTCAGCATGATGGAGCCAATTAGCCCACTTTGCAGCTTCTGTACGCGAATATCTCGATTTCGAATTTCAAAATCAATGGATAGGGCGTAGAGGCATTTCCTGGACTATTTTCTCTGGGGCCACTATAAATCATGCATTTACAATACAAGACCAAAATCGCTTGATGATTTGAGACAAGGAATGGCAGATGAAATGGCTAGGATTAGTGTTGAAACAATACAACGGGTTCAAGCATCGTTCATCCATCGCTGTCGAATGTGCCACTGCATGGAATTAGAAGGAGGACATTTCCAGCATCTTATTTGAATAATTTACGTTAAATATAAAAAAAACTATAAAAATTACGTAACACATTGCGTAATTGTTCATTTTCCAATCTTATTTAACTAATTTACGTTATAATTCGCACTTTTTTGCCCTACTTTTACCTGTCCAAAGCAACTATTAAAAGTCTCATCTACTCTTTGTCGCCCCATCATTACAAAAAGAGGACTCATCCGCATTGTTGGTTATTATAAAATTCAAAATAAATTTATGTCATTTAATATCCTTAGAGTCTTTATCGAATGATAAATTTCACACGAAATTATTATTATCTGTTCCGGTTTGTAATGTCGCATCTTATACCTCCTGCTCTGTTTTACAAACTTAATGAATATTATGCTTGTTGATTGAATATATTATGAGACCGAATTTCACTATAACTAATAGACATTTACTAAAAATATTTTGCTCAGTAAACAATATTATTATTTATAAATAATACGAATCCCTAATTTAAAAAGGAAATCATTCCAATAAAACTTTTCTACCTTCTTTTCTTCTTTGTACAAAATTTTCTAATATTCACATTCTCATTATAGTTACCTAACTCTTTAATTTTTATGCTTTAGAAGTTTTGTGCTTCTCGTTACTTCTACTATATAATATTTGATGCACAGCCAGTTTATTTATGATTATCGTTATTATGATTTACAATAATTAGGCCTCTAAAAAACATTTATTTTTAAATTTTAAAAATTAAAATCTAAAAAAGGTAAAAGTTTACTATAATTTTTTAACTGTACTTAATTAAGAGTGTGGTATTATCTTACATACATGTTTAAATAATCTTTTTTCTCATTTGCAGTAAAATTCATACTTATAAAAACGAATTTTGTTTTAGTCAAATGGCATTTTTATAACGTTACGTTTACGAGGGGGTGAAGGTTAGTAAATTATGCAATATTAAATGTAAAAAGAAGTCAGAATTGGGTTGCTGATATTTTAAACCAGAAAACCTAAAAAAATAACTCAAACCTAAATAAAATTTTAGAAGCGTGGGAGGCTGGAATAATTAAATGTTAGTTCGAATGATGACCGTAGATGTAGATAATTAAGATTAGATATCATTCCAAAATATTATTTTTGTGATTTTATATTTTCCTATATTTAATTTTTTATTGTACAGTTTTACATAATTTGTGATAAATATTACTTTTATTTTCGACAAGTAGTAATTCTCATACCTTGTTTATTTGCAGATTTGTTGTCAACCGTTGGTTGATCCATTAGACACGAAATGCGGGCACACATTCTGCACACCCTGTCTCAAGACACATCTAGCAGTTCAGGCTCTCTGCCCAGTTGACAAACAAATAATAAACTTTCTTGAGTGTCAGCAAGCCTCAAACATCGTTAAACGGTAATCATTTAATTTATAAATAGGATGTATATGAGATTTGTATAATTTAGTTTCTTTTATGTATAACGATAGCCATTGTGTGTGAAATTCTTAATAAATTGCTAATCGAATTGAATAATTTGAATGCTATTTATTTTATTTGCATTTCAACATATGAAATAAAATTTTCCGTTCAATCCATTTTTGCATATTTTATGTCTTTTTTCTCACAAAATATCTCTTAATTATCAAAACTGTGAATTGACAACTATTCTCATAAATAATATTTATCGCTTTCCATCTAGAATATC
The DNA here is from genome assembly GCA_034780395.1 of Vannuccia rotundouncinata. Taxonomy (NCBI): domain Eukaryota; kingdom Metazoa; phylum Platyhelminthes; order Proseriata; family Coelogynoporidae; genus Vannuccia; species Vannuccia rotundouncinata. The sequence continues at coordinate 9,523 of JAUZNC010059373.1, forward strand.
AATTTTTAACTCTATGTTTGGAAATATTTCGATATTAAGAGTATTCGTGACCTTTTGTCCTTTTTGTGTTTACTAATAATTAAAATCCAAGCTTCCTTATTTCACATAATTTAGTTATGTCACTTGGAACTTTATTCAGTTCTAATCGTAATACTCTTATCAATGGTTTTTTTATCAATTACACATTTGTTGACAATGATATTTACAAATACGATACATATAATATATATAATATATATTGAATTACATGCTTATAGCATGCATAATGTATTAAATTTGTGTAAACCAGAATAGTTTTCCTCATCAGATAAATATACCAGAGGCTCATTTTCTAAATACTGTAGATGATAGTAAATGACCAGTCTTCGGAGTGGCTATTATTGATGTAGACTGTTCACTTCCTCTCAAGGTCTCTTTGTAATACTCTCTGTATAAAAAAATACAACAGTTCTTTGCCGTAATCAAGTGATGAGCGCAATGACCGGACACTGACTGAACTGCCGTTGCTTAAAGTATCTTTAGAACAATTTGTTCCAGCAGGGCTACAGGCTACTTGATCTTGTTGATTTGAATATTCTCTCTTTGATCCGATCGCAATCCATATTTTGGGTCCTATTGGTATCAATGCTTCTACTCCACTGTATAACTAATTGGTAGAAACTCTTTTTACATTAATATCATTATTTTCCACAAGATATAATCCAATAAAAATCAGTATTCTGTCATAAATTTTTTAATATCTAGTTTTTTTCATTCTAATTTGCTTAAATTTATAATCTAATTTGTTTTATTATTCTGAAAGCTATACGAAAGTATTCACCCACTATGGAACCATTTCTCAATTGCATTGTACAAAACGCAAGCATATATCAGAGCTTAACTTGTTTAGATATCTCCTTACCTTCACAATACCACATAATATGCCACTCAAATAATTCTCATTAAATCCTCTGATTTTGGAATTGTTGCGAGAAGGATCTCTCTCTCCCTGTTCTGACTTCTAAAATGTCTAACTTAGATGCAATTAGAAGGACAGAGAAGAAGCAATAAATTGGCAAGATTGTGGCCACTTCTGAGCTGACGTAAACTCATGAAATAATTATTTGGTCTCCCATGCAATGCATTGTATTGTATCACTACATATTGTAAAACGAAAAATAGGAGATACGTTGCTTAATTTAAATATGTATAATGTGCCATAGAATACCTTTTATTACTAACATACTCTTTGTATAATTATTGAATATGTATAAGTACGTTGATCCCATTGGAATTCAAGGGTGAATATTGTTCAAGTGAATTGAAAATATTCAACTATTTCTTTCTCTATTTTCTTTTTCTCATTCTTTTCTAAATAACTATTAATATATATATATATAGACATATAGCCTTGAACGATTTTCTCTATAAAACGCTACACTTTTTGCTATATGACTGAGGTCATTTTCTCCGGGGATTTAAGCATATGATATGACTGACAGAACGACAAATCATCTTCCCTTATTTGAAATCGAAGGCGTGAAAGGAACGGGTCTATTTCATTGTCTATTGAATTCCTAATTCTTCGTGTTGTAACCTAGAGATCTAGGAAGCGTTTGTATTTTGACGTTGAAAAGACGTTGATTGACACTGATTGCTTGAATGTATGGCTGAACATATCTTATTCTAGTTTTGTCTTCCCTTCAAGTTTATTGATTCAGTATTTTTTAGTGTTGTTTGTTGAATATGAAATTATAATTTCAAATATAATTAAAATAAAGATACAATTGTATTATTGTATTAATTTTTAATTATGTGACTCTTTGAAACACCGCGCCAAATATCTTATTGGGTTTGTATAATTGTTTTACAAAATGGCATCCGTTTAAGATATTATATTATTTGGTTACAAAAGTTTTCACAATACATTCAAATGTAATATAATATATGGACACCGACCGAAAATACATTTTGTATAATATTGTATTGAATTTTTACTCAACGATATTTTTAAGATATATGTTTTGAATTATCGATTGTAATTCATTTGATTACTATTCCATATCGACCGCACTCAATTATTGCCGAATACAAACAATCCTTAATTCTTGTCAAATGCATTCCTCCCGAACTTCTCTTGCTGCAGACCATAAAATGCCATTTGTCATGAAATCCGTTCTTCTCAAGCCGGAAAATAGGTTGAAATGAAATCCTTTTTAGGGTCTCAAGTCATAACAATCTACCTTCCAGAACCGCTTCTTTAAGCTGAGAATTCTTCTAGACATTTAACGTAATCCCACTAGGTATATAGTATGCATACATATATATGTGAATAAATCTGGTTGTCGGATGTTGGCCCGACTTTCCGGAAACTGTATCTTGATCTGCTCACAAAAACTTCTTGGAAATCAGTCTTAAATCTACTCTTCTATATGTGATGAAACTTTTATTCACCATGCAAGCAAGCACCGAGTGCTGATTTTATAATATATTATTATATTATAGAACTCTGTTATATGAAGATGGTCCTCTTTTACATAACTTATATAGCAGTAGCCTGTGAAATTATCGATTTTCTGGTGATATTTTTAAACTTTCGTTTCGGTTGTTTAATTATTCGTTTAATTATATTTGATTAATTAATTTTTTGGTTATTTCATTATTTCATTATTTAATTATTTGATTTTAACGGATATTGTTATAAATCGATCTCTATACTATAACAGATTATCAAGGTCAAATGGAATTATTTATTAAGTCAATTTTCATGATGTTTTTTAAATTATTATATTCGGAAACTCTATACCTTATGACGAGGTAAATTATTTTACTTATGGTAATGCTATACTGTAGTTAATTTTTTTATTTTCCCTATTAAGTAATAATATTAAATAAATTAATGAAATTTTCGTTAAACTATGTAAAAATTGTTATTGATTTATCTGAATAATGTCTCAATAGAGTATAATCCGGTAGTAACAAGATTGAAGTATACTGTTTAAATTTGCTTGTTATATGCGATGTTTGTTATAACCAAGTTCAGCATTTTTATAGAAAGCTTGGCCGAACTTAATAATTTGTTTGTTAGTTATAAATGGATTATACTCTAACAATAATTATAATAATTTTGTAAAGAGATTATTGAGGCATAACAGAACTTAAATCTAATAAAAAATCAAACATTTATTTTGGTTAAACCGCAGATAGATTCTAACTTTCTTTTGAGCTACTATAATTGTGAAACCTTTTGTAATATTTAAATTCTATTATTGTTGTTACATTTTATTAATTATACAGCAGAGTATGTATTAATTAAACATATATTCATCCTGGCAGAAATTATAATTCTGTTTCCTCAATTTTGGTACAATGAGTATTACTATAAACTTTTATTGCCATGCACGCACGCTGGATGGAGAAAGTATACCTATATTATATACAATACAAGCAGGCAATTAGATCATATTCACTAATTAATTTGTCTACAACCTTCGTCTGTTCTTGATTGTTCTAACAGACCTTTATCGTCATGTTATCAGCTTGGAAACAGTTTTTCTTTCTAACCTTATGATCTCAAATAAAAACTATTGTTTAAATCGCTTATCGTTTAATCAAGTCGCCGCCATAGCTATTAAAATATTCATGATAGCTTGCTTATAGTGTTAAAACATCAAAATATTTCATATTTTTAAGGACAAAAAGTTTTAAATAGTTTTTAACTGGCAAGTTTTTAAAGTTGCCTTCTCGAATTGCTTGCTGCCAGCTTTTAGATAATATTTCCAATGTAAAATAGTGTATACATACAAGAAGGGTGAGTGAAGAATCTTGTTTTCCGAGGGGACACGCTACCCATCTGTAGCTTACTACTCATTGTGATAACAGACATATTTTGAGCAATACACGAGAGAAGAGCAGGAGTGGGAAAGGGGATATTACGCAGAGCCAATCAGAATTGAAAATTTAAACTGACAACTTGTCGTGTGTTTATGAAACCATATAGTCTACGATGACGTTGTAGACGATCAACGTTCCTTGTCTCTATCTCTAATTGTAACAACTGCATTCAATGAATACCTTGACTTGTGCTGTGTTGTGTAGGTAACACATTAGGATATAAGCTGTCAAGTGAATAATTGAGGCATTGCATCGACTACTGTACTTGATAATATCTATATATCGTGCAGTTCTATCCGCCTACGAACCAATCAAAGCAATCATTTGTTCCAGGAGAAATCAGCACCTGGATTCCTTCTATCTACCCATGTATCACACTGAATTTCTTATAAAGAAACAGCGGTTCAACTGTTCAGGCTTTGCTTTTTGCTTGACTTCGATATATTCATGACTCTTGCGCAATTATTACGTCAGTGTCACATCTGTCGCCCTCAAATTTGTGATGATTCACCGTTATAATTAGGAATCCAACTATCGATATCGAATTTATCTTAAAAAAGTGATTAAAAGTCTTGCGTCATCATCATTTCCTGACGAGAAGAGTTTTCGACACAACAGGTCGAAGTAGATGTAATTCTTATCCAATAGACAGTTAACTTAAAGTTGTAATCGTTTCTCTCATAATATTTATTCTTCTACGTTTCTCGTCTGTACATGCTACACAGATTAATTTACAGTCGGTGGGAAACTTTACAATTAACATAGCTGCTACCTTCCACACTTGGTAAGCAGAACATATATTAAATTAATCGATTTGTTTACATGTTTTACTGCTCAACTCCGGATTGGTATTTGTGATCGAGCTGGAAATACAATACTATATAGTCTATTATAGCCAAGAACGAAAAGAAAAGTGGGCTGTGTATATTCTGTTTATGTGATCTTGGAAAAAAGTAATGGCTTCTGTAATTGCGCCTACAAAGTGGACTATTCGTGCTTGATCACAGCATGGTTCATTCTGAAATGGCGGTCAACTTAACTGCACAGAATGGAATGGTTCTAAGTCCAACAGGGTGAGTTACCTACCATCTTTCTATTTGGATCACGACTGATATTATATTTGAAAAGCAAAATTAGTTATAGCATAATATATTAAACAATATTTTTCAAAAATCATTGCGCATTTTTATGTTTGTCAACACAAGTCCTTTAGTTTTGCTTTTGTTCCTTTTTGTAAAGGAATAAACTCTATATTCTATATTAGGTTTGAACTGTAAAAACATATTTTACATGTTTTGTATATGTACATTTAACATTTACGAATTTTATCCTTATCCTCGATATATATAAGGGAAATGCAATGTGTTTGAAGATAACCATCTTCAAATTCATAATTTATTACTGCCAAGACTGTTCCTTATATACAGGCTGTGTTGATTCATAATGTCACAGACTAGCATATCACTAAGTCGTTTATCGCAAATGACATTAAAGAAAACATGCTACCAATTTTAAACTTTTGGGTTTTAAAATGTTGCATTTTGGTTTTTCTAATATTTACTACTTACCTACCTACTTAAAGGTTTTTAATTGATGTCTGAATCCTTTTTGATATATTAAGAATAAGGCTTAGAATTTTATTATTTAGATATATATTTATACCCACATTTTTTTCAACATTACGAATGCATTTTTTATATCATCATCTAATATAAAATTGTCTTTATATACAGCTTGTGGCAATTTAGAAGCATACTAATTCGTAATTGATCTGTATCAACAATTGTGCGTAGATATATGTCAATACTTTTGTTATATAACAAAACTAATTTGTACAATAAACCTTACTTTTTAAATCTCATTTAAAAGAAGAAATTTTTATTATAAGAATGTTTTTTTTACTATTGAATAATATTTTTATTTTGATAATTCAATTTACTATAATATTTCCAATTCTATATAAGATTAGTTAAGAATAAGGAAAAGGAGCATCATAAATGGATGAAACTGGTTCAAATTGTAAATTTTATTTCTGAAAGCTTTTTATTACAATTCTATAAATCATTAATATATTATTTGTTATGTTTATATGCAATATATAGGTAACACGGGTTTATTACAAAATAAGAATTCTAAATAGTTGCCGAGGTAATTTTCTTTTTTGTGTCCAGTTGTTGCCGACATTTCATGGCTGACGGACTACAATCGTATGCACCGTCAGTTCTCGGTTAAAAATGTTGAGCCAATTGTGACAGTTGTTAATTCAACAGATCCAGACACTTCCCCCTCTCCTCTCTCTGTCTATTTCTAGTAGTCTGTAACCATACAATTTCTATGTTTATGTGAATCGGAAAATATCGTTTGTTACATACGGTTTTGGCTGTTTTAATCACTTGAATTCAATCCTTTTCCTGTTGTTTTTACTTTATTTTCAACCTTGAGACAAAATTAATTTTGATGTTGCTATTAAGTTCCCTTTTATATCATCTAATAACTAATTTCTCGAAGCAGAACAGCTACCCGCAAAAGAACTAACAATCTAAACGATGTAAAAGTTGTACACACCGAGTGTAAATTTATTGACTTTCTGACCAGACTAACTAAACCAGTTCGATTTATCTTTTACCTCTCTCGCTATATGTGTGCCTTTATCTTCTCATTCATTTTTCGCATCGTTCGACAGTGATTTCTGTTGCGGATTGTTGTGATAAACTCGATATATAGAATAAAGGGTTGTTGAGTCTTTCCCCTTTGATTATATTGTGTCTCGTTCTGACTTGACTACCGGCCACTTTCTACCACCAGTAGCCGCTATCTCCTCTCCCTCTCCCTCGTCGTCTTCTAACTGACAGAATTCTAGCTTGTGGTACCGGTTGTCCACCAAGCGAATAATCTCGCTGAAAATTGGTTCTTAAATCTCTCTGGAAGACCTGCCAGTTGAACCAGATTTCTGCTTCAGATTATAGAGATGAGAGCTTGGATTTAGGAGAGAGATAGACTCTTGCCCAGAGGAGACTATAGTATGCAAGTTGTCTCGTTAGCTATATATGGACAGAGTTAAAGAGTTAGGTGATTGGGTGGACCCGGATTTGTCTTCTCCTTTTCTTGCACGTCCATTGAGATCTTCAAGATGATACTCCTTGGTTGCCTAAGACAACCAACCATTTCGGTCCTCAATTTCCGCATTGTGATTCAATTATATCATTGGCAAGGCTTCCCCTCACTCGTTTCAGCACTCTAAGACATATAACTTTAGTATATGAGAGCATATATAGGAGTATATAATTATACACTTCAATGTAAAATTCTATTATATCTAAAAAATGTCTATTTGAGTCTGATTTTATATATATATATATATTTAAAAAAATAATTGGTTCACTTAATTGGTAACATATTTGTGAATATTAGGTGTTATTCTAAATAATTTTATTATTTTTTAATTAAAATCGATTTTGTTATTGTTATAAAATTCATTATTTTATTTATACTCCCAAATTTGGACATTTATATTAATACACACAATTTTTACTTGCGAAATGTTAATTTAATTACTGCCTATTTAATGCTCTGTATATGGGTCCCTGTCATACTAGATAATTTATACATTGTTACTGACCTTATATATAGATCAGAATGATTGGCATATAGTAAAAAATAATCATTGTTTTGTCTTCAATTATACATAGAAAGTCGAAAGATGAACATTCTATTGTTTTCGTGTTTTATATAGCTATATATGTACTTAGTAGCTGTTTAGAAGAAAAATATATTTGAATAAAAAATGTATACTATTAATAATATTATTCAGATTTTATATAATAGAATACGTTATCACATAACAAATATGTTGTGTTTTTTATATAAATATGTGGGTAAACTAATAAAATAAAATTGATAATATACCTAATGAAAAAAATTTAGGAATCTGGTATTTCAATAATATACAGTATAAAGTACCTATACAATTTTTTTTATTATCTGCTGTTATTATTCATATATATGTATAAATTAAAGACAAAAAGTTGGAAAAATAGTTTTAATTGCTTTTGTTTCCTAAATGAACACTGTTTTATATTCTGTTTGCGAACTAATTTAAATGCATAGTCAAAATATTAATATTTCATGGGGCTCTCTATATACTTTTCCTTTCTAAATTTCTAACAACCGTGATATTACAGTATGTATGCATTATTACAATGACACGAGGGCGTGTATTCAGAGTTATATTTATCGATTCTGTAGTTTAAAACATGCCTTTTATTGTAGATATTGTACTGTAGCATAAATTATAGTTTAGTTGAAATCATTACGCAAAAGAAATTAATTGTTTGAAGTATAAAACATTATCGTTGGCATTATTATAATTTAAAAAAATATATATTATTCAAAATTTCAATATTTTATAATAATAAATTTTAAATAAATGTTAAATATAATCACATTCTTATACATATAAATTTTGGCACATCATACTAAAGCATATACAACATTATATATCAATCGTTTCAATGATTCCTATTCGTCTCTGATATACACAAAAAACGCATTAACTAAAATCAACTATATAGAACAAATTAATTATAATATTTTTATTAACATATAAAAAACTAATTATAATTATAAAAAGAGCAGTCTCATATTATATTTGTTCAGTAAATTTTTTATATTAGATACCTATAATATTTTGGGATTGACTGATATGTACTGTATATAGTATATGTCGTTTGCTATTACTTATTATTATATTTGTACTTAGTATAATGACTACATTATTTCCCCCTGCAAATGTTCTAAGTAATTGATATATGGTCCGTATACATATTCTCAAATGTTGTAAATATTTCCTTCCCGTACAATTCTTTCAAAAATAATTCATTAATTTATTATAAATATGTCAATAAGTTTGATTTTATGCTTCGCTGTATTTATATTGACGTGCCACAATCATATAATATATATATATCTCTGAATTAAGAGATAACTTATAATAATTGTTGTCTCTACATTTTAGACATAATTCTCTGCAAACCAGAAAACAATCAATCATCTAATTGATTTGTAATCGCAATTTATTTATACAAGTCAACTTGTTTGTCAATGTTACAGTCAGAACAATAATTCTACAGCTCTAGCTTAGCATTATATGTGGGCATTTGTAGATTAGTTGATTTAATGTTCTACATTATATAGGGAGTGATTTGTAATGTATTTTTCTGGCGTTTTGCTTTGCTGAATAATATTAATCTAATTAATTTGCATTTCTGGAATTCTTCAACGATTCTCAGAATACTGCTGCTTTTTAGGCTCTTAATAGATTAATTTTCGCCTTCGATAACAATTGAAGATGTATTTTAGCCTATATATATGGATTGACCTTTGCAAGGATTAATACGTGTGTGAATAATTTTTTATTTTATTGATACACACATGACCCCGATGTACAACATTTTGTAACTCTGACATTTGAGTGTTTTTTGTGATAGTATTTGGTATTATACTTTGGGTTGGCATTCAGGCTGAAATTATATATTGGCTTTAGCTTTCTCTTAAGATTTGTAGCATCACAATTACTTCCATGTCTGAGAAAAAGAAAATGTTCGTGGTTGTTTTATATATATATATAGTGTAGTGATATATTGGATTGTACTTGTCGGCTTATCTTCTCTTCTAATATAGTTGATGCTGTTAAGTAGCACGCAGTAAGTACATTCTATCAGGTGTATGCATAAGCGAGCGACAGGGAAGTGAAGGGTTTGGCGTTGCGGGGTAATTTCCTTCCCACTCCCTCTCTGGGCTCCATGGGGATGCACAGACCAAATTGCTAGCGGCTGGTCACAAATTAGCCTCTCTCGTTCTCCTTTCGTTGATTTTCTGGCTGTGTCCATATACGTTCAAGTTCTGTAAATAACTCTCTAGGTGCTTCCTTATACTCGTTCTCTCGCAAAAATGGTGCAGCAACACTCGTTGGTTCAATTTCTGGTTGTGTTGGATGACGCATGAAACCCTCTTTTCTCCTTTGGGTCAATTGATAATCTTACCTCAGTCAGTTTATGTCAGCGGGTACGATTGAGGAATTTCTGCCTTGTTTGCTGCAATTGCTGCCCCTATTTTAATTAATATCCAACCCCTAAAAGAGTCATCGCTCCAGCGGAACTAATGTCACGTGATCTTTACAGAAGGGATTGACTCTTTATGTTGCTGTGAGTGTAGTGGATATATAATAGCAGTGACAGGAAAAACTCGCACTTTAGCTTGGTGCTGTTGGAACTCATGTCGCCCCTTTCTCTCTCCCTCCATGTCGCTGTCTAATTCACCACATTGTATAGTGCTTATTTCTTCATATATCCACCAACACAACTGACTTGTGGAGTTATCTGTCCCCAGCGCTCTAGCAGAGAGGCAAAAGGTCTTTGTTTCTTGCGCCTTGTCTGCCTATAGATGTGTATGTGCCTACTTAGTATTTAAACAGTTGATGCCAGCGCCCTCCGCTTTATTCATGATGCTGCAGAGTTTCTGTCGGACGACTTACAACTCCCAGTGTTACTGTCATGTCCCAGTCCAACAATAAGCACCTCTACAATCGGAGGTCCAAGCGAAAACGTTTTGTACTGGGCTGTGTCCCTTGTGGTGTCCCCTCGCGACGATCTGTCAAAAACTATCCACCGAATCCCTCTCTGCCACCGGAATTTCGTCTAGATGATCTCAGTATGAGTCTAGCTACAATTTCATCCAAGGACACACTAAGGTCCACCACCCCTACCACAATGCCCCGCAGTGCTCCGGATGGTTGTGAAGTAGGGAAAGTGCTTCGATTCCTAAGGAATAACGCCGAGTGTCCTACCTCTTCGCCAATGCAGTTCCGCGCTGCTGGTATGGCACCACCTGGAACTCTATCCTCCACCTTGACAAGGAACACAAACACAATGTCCACATTCAAAAAATCTGAATCCTCAACTGTGGATGATAATAATAGCCAATCTCAATTAACGGATTTATCGACAAATCCTTTCCTTGACGATCCTCAATCTGAAGAAGATTCTCCTGAGTAAGTTGTTTGTTTTGGACAGTCAGTCTTCTGTACTACATTCGCGCCCCTTCTCTGCTCTGTATTAGCTCAATATCGATCGGTTATACCCTTGTGGCGTATAAACTAGAATGAGTCAGCTGCTTATGTTTGTATTATATTATTATCGTAATATATAGAGGCATTCTATACCGTATTATTAGCCTTGATTGTCGATGAGTCATAGACAATCTTTATTTCCCTAAACATTTTATTCCTCTAACACGTATTCCTTAAAACATAAACAGAAAATTTATTACTAGATTGTAATATGTACGTTATTTACATTTTATATTATTTAGTGTGTTTATAGGATACTTCGAATGGAGTTTCACTTACCGTAAAGTCCTCTTTTTCGCCTACTGTAGTACTGAGGCAGTTTGTATGTTTACAGTTGCATGCATCCCCAGTGCGCCTATCCTAAATATTATAGCTTTTCGGAAGTTGCGTGTCCCGTAATTAATAGTGAAAGACTAGCTAGTTACTGTCATAGTACCTCTGACACGAATAGAACATAATATTATGTTGCTGCGTATATTATTTAAATTCATTGAATTCTAGAAAAATACATCTAATAAATTATTATATAAATCGTCTTATGCACGTTATTTCAGTTGTTTAGTACGATAATCTTGAATAATCAGTGTGACCGGTCAGAGGTATATGCTTTACAATCTTTCAATCTTTCTCCCAATATCTCTGAAGCAATGCACAAGTGTACGCTATAACTAGATTCCTTCACTCGCTCTCACTCCTGCATTTGTCAATCATTTGAATCTTGTTTGTTTGAAATCGACCTAGTTAGTCCGTTGTAGTTTGAAGAGTACAAAGTACTCAGATAGCAGTGACAGGCAAGTTGACTTTAGTTCTAATCTAACTAGAAGATCTTCAAGATAATTGTTTTTGAGCCATACCCTTACTTGTGAAAAATGTCTGCATACTTTCAACTGACAAAATAAAAGTATCTTATCAATGCCGGATAAGACAGTCTTATGAACAATACAGGGCAAAGGAAGCAGGGCAGATTTATTCTGAAAAATGAGGCATGTCTGACTTATATTGTTTTTTATTTTAAAAATTTGTTACTATGTTGTCTATCTAATTAACTCTTACGTTTAGGTCAAACGATAGGTAATGGTTTTTGAATTTCCACCCCATCATAAAAGATCTCAGTTGATTTTCTTGTTTATAAAAAACATTTTGAATCCATCTTTATTTACAACTCATTATAATAATTTTTGCGTCTTCCTTAATATTAATTAAAGTAAATACAATTTACTTGCCTATTACAGGCATTAGTTCATCTTAGTTGCTATATTTTACGACTCATTACTTACATGTCAGGCAGGTCCAAACGTTGTGAATGTTGGGGGGCTCGATTTGCAATGTGCACTTAAACGATTTCCAAAAGGTAGCTAGCTATAAATATAACATGAAAAACGTATCACAAACAATTATATTCCAATATTTTATTTATATTACACTCAGGAAAGTAAATGCTTTTCAATATTTTACTTATATTATCTCAAATTCTATAATAGTAATGAGCATGAAATGTTATATTTTCAATATTGTGGGGCTGAAACCTATCCCAGCCCCCAACCGCCTGCAAAAAGGTAACCTGTTCCGACGTGCCTGCATGTTATGTACAATATTAAATATAATATAATATATAAAGCACAAGCTCGATCTAACATTTAATCAAATCATATCGACGGATCAGATTTTAACATAAGAAATGAAGTAATGATTAGAGTATGTCACACCGGGCGCGTGGCGCAATGGATAACGCGCCTGACTACGGATCAGGAGATTCCAGGTTCGAATCCTGGCGTGCTCGATTTTTTTCTAGGTTTTCAAATATAGTTTTATTACTTTTCATTTATATACACAAATTTTGTAAATGAATATTGCCAACTTTAAACTCATTAAAAAATGAAATAAATTTTAATAGGATTAATACAGATGCACTATTATTTGAAGGTCCTAAGTAATTACATACTACTACTAGTAGTAAAATACTAACTTCTAAAAATCACTATATTTATTGATAATTATATTATTTATTTATATTTAAAGCTGACATGTTAGATGCCTTAGCTTAAATAATTTTTAGAAAAAACTTGTAAGAATCTAATAATATTAGACTAGACAATATTGTTTCTTTTTACAATCTATTTTTTTAAGTTTTGGCTTGTAAATGTATTATTATTCTCTAGTATATTCTATAAATGCTGCTCTGTTATAATTTCTAGCGACGAGATCTATTATGGATTATAATACTATATATACAGTACACACAATGGTTGTCGTAATCTGACTATTTGAATAATGATAAGGTTATTTTTCTGTCCGATAACTGCATATATACCTCATAGTTTGGAATTGGACGTTTTAGATAAGGAAAATTGCGAGGATGTATTAATAATTGATTGCGCATACTATAATAGCTACATACTATGTGATAAAATATTTATGAGCAATCTTACGTGCCAGTGACACTAGACTAGATCCGATTATCTATTTTAACTTTTTTGAAATACCATTTTATTTTTAGTTTCATATGATTTAAACTATATTTAAATACATTTATTACATAATCGTTACATTTGACTGTACTGTTATAAACTATTTTCTATTTATGCGGCAATTTAGAACTTCCAATATATCATTATTTTAAATTTCAAATTAATTTTATCATAAAATTTAAACCTTGAAATTCCAAGAGCAACATCAAATTTTAATTACACAAATAATTAAATTTGAACATCATTAATATATAATTGTTAATGTAAAAGTTATTATTAATACAAGTTATATAATTTTTAAAAGCATCTATATGGAATACAAACTGCCTAGTTGTTCTAATTAAATTGCTACACATATATTGTGTGGTAAAGTCATGTCATGTAATTTGTGTAATATATTTTTAATTGGAATTCGAATTTACTAAGTTTCACTTATAATAATATACTTTCATATATTAATATTTGTTTTACAATCCCTGTTACAAAAATGAAATAGTTTAGAAAAATTTCAATGTTGTAAACTATATTTAATGAACAAATCATGTACGTATTATTAATATATACAATTTTAAAATAATTTTTTATATAAAAATGTTACTTACATTTATTTTACTAAAAACAAAAGAACAGTTAAATTAGAGAAAACGCTTCCACTTCAACTTCCACATGCAATCACAAACAATGACAACTCGCTTACAACATTATTGTTTATCCATTGATATATATTTGTCTTTATAACAATGTGTGACAAAATGGAACATTGATTCATATTTGTTTATTTTCTAAATCCCTCTTTGATCCTTTCAGCGAATTCCTTGCAACATTTTCTGTTACCGCATCCTCATCTCTATTTCTTTTCTTTATATCTTCAGACTCTTGGACAAACTATTAGTGGTCTGCCCCAATGTCGACTATTGTGAAGAAGTCCTTCCCCGCTGCGAACTTGAATCCCACCTCCACTACTGGTGCAGAGGAGCGGTCAATCCCTGTCCTCACGCTCGCCTTGGTTGCACCTTCCAGGGTCCAAGGTCGGCCCATGCCGCGCACAAACTTGAGTGCCGCTTTCGTCAGGAGGCTGAAGACAGCGCGAGCGCTGGAGCGCCTGGATCTGCTGGATCCAATGGTAACGCTGGAGCGGGCTTAGCCAATGGGATGGGGGCTTCGGCCGGTGAGAATGCCTGTGAGTCTGTCATGCAGATGTCTCTGTGTTAGTGGTAGTTCTGGCGGTGTTAGTGGATAGAGCAGAATATGGAAGATGAGATTGAAGTATAGTTTCTGTATAAGAAACGGTTTCTTAATAAAAATGAGTCGATTTGAATTGTGAATAGATTTCAAACTGAATAATATCACCCTGAAAGGAATTTTAAATTTAATCCTTGTGTTTCGTACCTATTTTTACGTTATAATTGTGTAGTAGAGTTATAAAGGTGAACCAACTCCACTGTGCACTTTATTCATGATGGACTGCTATATTTGTCTGTAGTGGTAAACTCTAGTATGGAAATATATCGAAATCTAAGGCTCGAAAAGGCACTTACTTAGCAGTAATAAGTAATACAATTATAGTTATACTTTTGAATATTTAAAAAAAATAGTTAAACTGGGAAAGTAATATTATGTCATAAATGTAAAAAGCGTACTAAAAAATCCTATTATGACTCAAAACAAAGACGTTTACTTTATATTTGTTAGAAAATTCAAAATATATATTTTGGCGGCATATATTTAATTCCTCAAATAAATAAATTATGAGATTAGTAAATTGCTCGTTTAAAAATGTTTTTGGTGAGGTCATCACAACTGTGTTTGTGTATTTATTCCCTATGTGACGTTTAAATTAATTTATAAGTTGTGTGCCCTATGTTTTATAATTAAATCAATAGATTCAGTGAAAAGTCTATATTCTGAAATATATTTGATTATGGGATCTCTTCTGCATATATACCGACTAACTGTCAGAATGAATTGGTCGACTTTTAGGGTATATGTATGTTCTCATAATATGGAGTGAACTAGCAAAATATGATTTGGTTAACAATTATTATCACTCCTATATTGCCTGTTGTTTTAATTTGTTTATTGATTTGATTGACTCTCAGTCAATTGTTAGTACAAGTAATAGGCTGATGCAAGTTGACAATGAGTTCAATATTGTTTATTCCAATAATAAATTCACTGTCCGTTAAGTGCTATTTTTTCAATTGTTTGGGAAGACGAAAAACACAACATAGGTAGTCGTTTTTATCCCTTTATCAACTCTAAAACGTTTGAATAATAAATCCAGCTCTTATATTTAATAGAATGCGAATTATTATTTGGTAATAATTGACAATAATTTTATTTGATACAACAAATACCAAAAATGCATAATTAGTAAAACGTATTGATGCATAATTGAGAAATGTTTTAAAGAAATAATTAAGATAATACAATTATATTAATATTATTGAGAAATAATATTACCTCGAAGTGTGTATGGCAATACGTAGCATAATTCTTACACCATGTCTCGTATCGATCTGGCGATTTTGAAGGCCAAAGTTTATTGAAGTCAATATAAATTTTATGATAATAAACTGATTAAAATTTATAAATTTAATGCCAACTAAATTTTAAAATATGGATTAGGATTGATTTCTCATAGCTAAATAAATAGATTTTTAATGAAATTTATTAAAAAGCTATTTTTAAGTACATAACTACTTTCTCATCCCGCTGAAATAAAAAGCATTACTCATCACAGTCATGGTGAAAATAGCAGTTTCATACCTCGTGATTGATTTCAGCCTCTCGGTTTACGCCCTTGGGTCAAATTCTTCACGGGATAAAATGCTACTTTTCATCCTGGAGATGAAAATAGCTACTACAATTCTTCTAGTATTTATTATTTATAAAGTAAAAGTACTATCGACTTTTTAAAAAATAATAATAGTTTTCTGATCTAGCTATATTATATATATTTTGTATTTTCATGGGATATTTTATTTTTTAAGACTCAACTGGTGAGAAGCCCCCAATTGCTGATGGAGAAGTAACCATTATTGAGATAGCTCGTGGTGGACACTGTGACCTAGGCCTAAGTTTTGTGGGCGGTTGTGATACACCTCTGGTAATTGGAGATCCGTTTATTGATTTATTGATCAATACAGACAAAAATAAGTACAATATATTAATCCTATTACTATTGATCTGTTTTCAGATGTGTATTATAATTCAGGAAATCTATCTGGATGGAATTGTGACCAAGGATGCCCGTTTGAGGCCCGGTGATCAAATTCTTGAGGTGATCATTTGGTTATTATTTTAAAGTCTCGATATTTCTAATTAACTGGTTTATCATTCTAACAGACAAAATTACACTTAAACTATAATTTTCGAGAAAATAATAAGGACTATAAGTATTGATTGGTTATTTTATACGTTTCCTTCGTTGTCTTTACACTAATTTTTCATCCGACTGTATGAAATAGTTTTATTATTAGCCTAACGATGAAAACATGTCTATTGCAACCTAATCTTGCTTGGATTCTTTTATATTAGGAGAGGGCATAATAACTCCACGTGTATTAATGTTATGGGTCTTTATCTATTCCAAACAGAAGGAACAGTCGTTAAATAAGGAATGTTGCTATTAAACATAATATCTTGGTAAAAAACTGGAAATTTGTTCTCTAATTATTTAGAAAGCAAGATTTAATAGAGTACCGTCCTTTTAATTTTGTCAAAATTATCTTTATTTCTGTTTATATTAAAGGCGACATTTGTTTTTGTATCCAGCCCGTATAATCACTTGCCTATAGCTTAAAATGAATTCAGTTTTGAAACTAATAATCATTATCAAATAATTATTAATAGATTATGTATTGATTGTATAATATATTATGTTAAGAATTTCTTAAATAATTTATAGATTTTTTTAATTATATAGTTATTTTATCAACTATAATTATTGATAAGAAGAATATAATATAGCGAAGTATTCATCAAACTTGTTTTTAATTATTACTTTAAATAATTATTAAATAATCCGAATTTTTATGATATTTGAAATAGACTAGACGTCTTTTATTTAAATAATTTTTAACATATATTATTATCTATATAGACTATTACTATAATACAGCTTAAATATTATGTAGGCTATGTTTAATCATTAATAATTACCGGAATTAATTCATAATTTTATTATTAATTCAAATGTCACAGCCATTCACAACCATGTATTGATTTTTCTTTCTATCTCTTCTAATTGGTCAAATAGGTAAACGGTGAAGACTTAACTCAAGCCACTCATGCTCAGGCCAAGCGGGCTCTCTCAGCACTAAACAACATTTGTCGACTGACCGTGTACCGAGAGAAAGCTGAGGAGTCACATCCCATGGATAAGGAAGGTGTGAACATAATCAATTATTGAAACACATTTTGCAATCAATACTTGACTTTAATTTTTACCTTCATAAAATCTATTATTCATGATTATAGTGAATTTTAAGTATTATAAATTTAATATTCCTATCAAAATAGTCATCGCATTTTCAGTTATTTCAGTATTACTGATAACCTAGAAAAATTAATAAAATGTCAATTTTGACGTTTTTATAATACCTAGCATAATTAATATATTACTACATTTATCCTTACAATTTATTATCATGCTTAATATAAAATTTTGACTTCGATGAATTAGACTAACTTTATTTCTAGAATAAGACAGGCAAATTTTTTCCTTTCGTTTTAACAGTATTTCTCAAAGTATTATAATTACAATTCTGACTTTCTTAACTGCAGCTTTTGTCAGCATGATTGCTTTTTGAATTCAACACTGTGCGAGTTATCCTTTAGCATTTACAGATGTCACAATCGTTCACGTTTTTGCTATAGTTAAAAATAGTATACTTGTTAACAAAAGTAGAACGGTATAACACAAATGATGTTAGTATATCGTAGTGTAATAGCAAAAGGTTATCTAAACGTTAATGTTAGTAATTACAATTCTTACAGTTATTATTAAACAAATATTTTTATGCTGTAAATTTGTATACCTATTCTATATATTATATGAAGAATTTTATTTAGAAAAAATTTTTCCCTAACAATTTTCTAAATATTTTGTTACAAAATAATGACAGTTATTATTTCATTTCTTTTGTTCCATATATATTCTTTCTCTTATACACCAATTGTATTATATTTAGTAATTACTTTCAATCTTAGCTATTTATTAAAACATGGCTAACACTACTATTATAATATGAAGCAATAGACACAATAATTATGGCATTATTTAATTAGCTGCAACATAAAAAGGTCTAATAATAGTTAAGTTAGGTCCTATAATTTGTAAAATGTCAATCATCAAAGTATAATTTTAGTTGTGTCTTCTTTCTTAATTTCAGAGATTATCGTCATAACTCTTTCCAAACGAAATGACAAAAAACTGGGAATCAAACTTGTTGGAAAAAAGTAAGATTTAAAAAAAAATTATATAGTTATTTTTTAATATATTAAATTTTAATGTAGATGTCAGGAACATGTCGGATAACGTCAATACTTAGGGGGTACATTTTTTTATAAACATATTTTAACATCTGTTGTCATAGACAACTTAAAAAATTTCTTGTTACTATTTTAAATATACGTAATTTTAAGGTTTTCACTATTCATTTGATTATTTTAGTTTCACATTTCAATTTTAAAGGTTAGATTTGGTACCAAGATGCAGTTTCTATGTATTAAAAAATTGAATTTATAATGTACTAGGTAAATAAATTTTATATCTAAAAGTGTTTTCTGGATATATTTTCTGTGTCGTTTTGTTTTACTTTTAACAATTTTGCAATTTAGTGCAATTTCCCTTTTTTTTAAGTGTAAATATCAATGACACATTATTTCTTCAGTTTGATTGCTGTTTGATTCTAATACCTGTATTGATATCGATAATATTTAAGATAAATTTGATATTTGAATTAAATATTTGTTGAACTTTATTTTTTATTTTTTTTAAATTTACCTAGTAGTGTCAAAAAATGTTTTTACTCTTGTATAAATTAGTCAACGAGTATACAATCAGAGTTTTCTCGTACTGACAAACACTTACATTCGTTAATACATTGTAAACGAAAAAGTTAATCCAAATACTTTTCTTTTCGATCCTTGTGTTCAGCGGAAACATTTTAATGACTCGATAATCCCCTCGAGATTCTGAAACATACATCAGTTATCTGTAGACATGCTATTTCTATACGTATGTTAAGTATGCCTGATTCAAAACTTTTTGTAATAATTCAAAATATAAGACACGACAAGTTTCCCCTCTTTTTAAAGTTATTTTATTAGGGATATTTCTATATTATGTTCCTTTCTATGTGTAGGAATTTAGTTTTAAATCCATAAATTCTTTGTATAATTGATTTATTCCATCTGCCAATCAATATTTTTTCATTCTAAATATTGGACATATTATATACTAAGTTGTGTATATTGTATGCGTAATACGTTATACATTTTTACATAATTAAATAAATATACCACATATTATCTACACATTCTATAAGGGGAGTAAAATTTTATTCTTTAAATGTTCGGTAAAAAAGAAAATAATTATATTTCTTTACATATTTTATACTTCAATTCTAGGCTTAGATTATCTTTACTTTCATTATGATATTAAGTCATAAATATGATGATTATATTATATAGAATAAGGGTAATACTTTTATGGATATCTATATAGCATTAACTTTGTTGTTTTTTTCAAAAGTTCGTAACTAATTAATTTAATTATCTTTCTACATAATATATATTTTACTTGTTGTAAAATATTTTAGTGAATATATTATAGAATAAAGATAACAACATATTATATTATATTTACTCAGCAATTCTTTCATTAATATAACATTAGATACTGTTACATTCAACGGAAAGACATATTACTTATTCTTTTCTTTCTGTGATTGATTATGAAATACAAAATATATGTATTAGATTATTTATGTAGAAACTTTGTCGATTAATGGAATGTGTGTAATTAATCATTGTTTTATTGGCAATGTGTCTACAACACTCCATTTATGTATACATAATGCAATAAAGTAAAACTTGCTTATTATTGGAAGGTATTGTGTTTAACTAATCAAAGATGTCACCAACTCAAATGTAATTAATTTATATTGTAATATATAAAGAATACTCTACTCTTCACTTCCCATATATCTTAAATTTATATATTAATTATGGATATATTTGTCTCGTACAAGAAGAAAAGTTTCAAATTTTAATTTTGTTGATGAAGTTTATTACAAATAGTTGTTTCCTTTAACTTTTGACTTGATTGAAACAGACAGAAGGGAGATGTATATTTATTCCAATAGAGAAATAACGGCCTAATGTATATTACCAACTTTCATATGATGCAGTACCTATCGTTTGTAGTTGACTTAAAACTCAATCTACAATTTTTCTTCTAATAACTTTCCCTCATTTAAAACCGGGAAAAGTGGTGAATGAATATCCCTTCTAATCCAAAGTGTTTGACAACACTAAAAGTCATTAATATTGCCAATAGACTTACAACTTTCCCTTACTAGAACGCTATTTATAGCTAGCACCCTCCAAAGGACGGTTTATCTCTATCTCTTCCCTTTTCCTCCTCTTCGATCCGCATCACCATTTGTCGTATGCGGTAGAAGAAATTGATTTTCACCTGGCTTGGATATGGCGTTATAATTTGTATTAAGTCAGTATATACCGCAGTAGTATGTTATTTAAAAATATTTCATTATTTTTAATAGTCTATCGTCTTCAATCATGTAAAGCTCTTATTTGTGTATATTGTTAATAATCAGTATGTTATAGTGAACCTACCAGTAACTGGATTAGCCTGGTAAATGTTTCCGAATATACTGGCTATAAGGAAAACTATTTGTGACTATTTGTGACTATATAAGGAAACTATTTGTGACTATAAGGAAAACCATTTCACAGGTTTCATAAAATTCATTTCATAATTCGTCTGATGTAATTAATTAATTATTATTCTTCACCCACTCTTCCTCTATTTTCCTCATCTCAGTGTAATTTTGAATCCCTATATATATTCTTTGTTGTGTGTTCGCAGGAACCGCCCCGGTCTCTACATTCTTGGTCTGGTTAAAAATGCGGAGGCAGATTTGGACGGCCGACTTCAGAAGGATGATCGTATTCTAGAAATTAATGAAGTTGATCTGCGTGGTGGCACTCAAGATGATGCTGCTGAGATCATCTGTGTAAGTACAACTCTAGCTGTTGAAATTTGATGATTAATTTGTTAATAATTTAAATAGTTTTTCTAATTAATTTTTAAACCGGCTCTAACAATAATTCAATGAATTCATTTTTGTATTCCTTTTTATAATTTAATTTTTTAATTGAAAAATTAATTTAACTGTCATAAAATAATTATTTTTTTAAATTTAAATTGGATTTGTTTATTTTAAAATATTTATGATTTTATTTATTAATTCATAATAATATGTCGGTATTTGAGATAAAGAATTTAAATGAAATGTTATTATAAATCAATTATGATGCGGTAATTTCGCTTCTATATAGTTCCTTGTTCAATAACAATAATATCTTCATGAACTGGAGGAACAAATCAGCCTGCAGATTTATGAGGAAATAATTGTTCCTCGTTCAAGCGACATCTAATCACCGAGAAGTGACATTGTACATCCACTTTAGGATATAAACACAGTTCTTGTTGCTTCTATATATCGGGGAGCAATTCTTCCTTATAAACAGGTTATTTCATTATAAAGTACATTCTCGAGAATTGTGGGCAGAAGATTGGAATACTTATATTTACATTACATACATTGAGTTTTATAAACTTAAATATTTTGCAAATTTTCTTTATAGTGAAATAATAATAATTAACCCCCGAAGAAAATATCTCGATTTGTCTATACTTGTGCGAACATCTTGATTTACATGTGAAATAATATCTGAATTCCATCAAGGTTTGTTTAGTGTAAATTGTATAAATCGGCGCACACTATCATTATTAGGGATTTTATGCTGTTCTAAATTTAACCAAACTGGTTAATAACTTTTCATAATTCTAATATTCGCGTGATTTATATCCCAGATTCTAAAACTCGATTAATAATTAGATTCGACTTTTTATCATACTGTCCAATTGAGTAGTCGGGTCTTCGTCTGAGATATTTAATTAAATTCACAGTCTGTTGTTAATCATTTCGTTGTGAATGTCTTGTTCTATTTGGTATAACTTGCAATAGTATTTTATGTCTGGAACATTTTCTCCTTTTATAAGACACTACGTGACATTCCACATTTATTAAAGTTCAAATATTATGAATCTTTGTTTAGTGCAGTTGTCAGCTAAATAGTTGCATTTGTTTCAGATTAGTTGAAGAAATGTTTGCATAATATTATATTTGGAGATTAGTTGTTTAAATTAATAAATCATTATTTTGTGCTAAATACTGTCTTCATCTTTTTCAGAGATTAATTTATCTAGATAATGTATAATCTGAAACGTTAATTTACAGTAAATGAGGACCATTGTGTATTTAGCTTTCGTTTCCCTTGAGGCTGTTTTTTAGCCAAGCGTAGCATATTTTTATTATTTTCTTTTCAATGACACTATCCATTCATGTTCCAAAATATTTAGAAATTTGATTACTTCAACTAACAGTCTTTATATAAACTGGCAGGAATTTTATGTTGTTGTTTTAAACGATGCTTCCTTCAGGATCATGACTACCATAATTCTTTCAACAGGCAGTAATTAATCCCATTTCTTTGGTGTCTTTTTACGGTCAAGAGATCTATAATTAGACTCAATATACCCCGAAACTGGCCGATAATTTGACCGAGCTTAACTGTGGCCTGATTTCATCCTTGGTTCTTTCCATATAGCTGGAATACGGTTGGTCGCTATTGGTTACCATTTAATTAGTAGAATATTTAACTACTTGTCTCTTGTAACTTATAACTGGGTAAATAAAGTAATGGAGAAACTTCTCTTCTTTAAACCAAAAAAGGAATTATTTATTTGAGCCTTCTTTCTGGAAAGAGGATTCACAGTTTGAGCCTATACTCATAAATTATCGACGAGACGATAAATATATTAAAGAGACGCCTCTACACACGCAATAAAAACAATATTAATATCAATAATAATGATGATGATAATGGTTTATACGTATCCAGTCAGGCGTACTTGTGACTGGATTTTCAGGAAACTAGTCTGTTTGCAATGTGTCTGTGTTTGGTTACCCCTAGCTTTAATTCACTCACTCACTCTCTCGGTGAGTTTCTGCGATAACATGAAACCAAGCTATTCCATCCTTCCTGATTTCTCTTCTTGGTCCGACCTAATATTTGCTAAATCCGTCTTTCTTTGTCAAGCGGTTCCATTATACCGTCGAAACATAGTAATTAATTTTTTGTAGAGTTTAAAACAAAAGTGAGGGCCAGTTTAGCTATAACATAATGCTTCTATTTATTTTACTTTGTTTGTTTAGTTTTTGTTATCAAATATTTTATAGTGAGGCTTTTATTCCTGTTTAAATAATAATTCTAATCAATATTATAGTTTATGTTCTACTTTTTGAAAGTAGAAGCGATTTGTCAATTTGCATCGCAAAACCATATTTTGGCTTTAAAAAAAGACTTGTCGATGACAGCTTACAACTCATCAATAACTGGATGTTATCTCTAACATTGTGCGTTGAACAATTTGTCCGTTTATGAATACTATAAGTTAATATTCTTTATCCAAGAGAAAATGTCTGGACATCATTATTATATCATGTTACTAAGTCACCCATTCTTTCTTTCTGTCCAAATTCTTCATTTTGAATTGACTACATTGATAGTATAATAACGTTATTATAGCGCCGAGCCGAAGCTCACAAGTAAATTTTCTTTCATCAGCCACGTTCAACGTGCGCGCCCTTTTTTCTCTTCGACTTTCTCTTTATCTATATAGTGGAATTTATAGCCAATTTAATTTCTAGTTGAGACTTGAGAGGCGGAGAAAAAGTGAAAAGGATAGTTTTCAGAGCGACCAAAATTTCCAAGTGAAAATTTCGGTTCAACATGTACTCCTTCTGGTTAACTTTTTCAAAAATTTTAGATTGATTTTTTTAGGAATATATTAAATGTCATTTTCGATAACTGGATTATTTAGGCTTATAATTTTATCTTTAAATTGAAAATAATGTTTAACTAGTTTTTAAAATGCAAGTTTAAGTGAAACTAATGTCAAATTGTATATGGTTTCTTCAGTCTGCTACTGACAGGGTAGCCTTCACAATCTCTAGAATTACTCGTCCACAAACCCCAGACATAATCCGAACTGCAAGTGGCGAAAATATAACTGATTGCGCAAGCGTTTTGGACAGTGGAGGGGCTGTGGGAGGAGGGGATCTCTTCCGTAAAGGATCTCTGGCCAGAGCTGCTGCAATCTGTGGTCAGTTAGTCTCGATTGGAAAGGGAGCTGCGGATTCCCTGGGAATGTCTGTAGCAGGGGGCGTCAATTCTCAGAGGGGAGATACGCCCATTTACGTGACTAATGTAACACCTGATGGTGTGTTGGGGAGAACTCGTCAGGTAACTTATTATAGTTATATTATATTATCGGTACTCGAGCTGTTTGTGTTTTTTTTGTACACTTATTATGAATTATCAATTCATCTTTAACTTTAGTCATGCTACTTGTATTTATATAAGTAATATGCGATTATCATAATATAAGTAATATAGTGTCCGTATCAATATTATTATTTCTATTGTAGGTGAAGAAAGGTGATATCTTATTGGCTGTAAATGACACCGACCTACTTCGTTTACCACATGAGCGAGCTGTAGAGTCTCTCAAATCAGCTAGTATCGACAGTCGTCAGGTTCAATTAAGGATACTAGAAGGTCCCGAAACTAGTTCAGGGGGTGGAAATTTTATGCCCTCATGGGTTTACTGGCTACAGTTGCCAAGAATATGTCAAATACCTCGAATTATCGTCTTACCCAGGGATCCAAGTGGCAGTCTTGGCTTCAGTATTGTTGGTGGCAATGATTGTATCATTAGGGTGAGATATAATGTTTTATTTATATATTATTGTAATTATGGAAAGTTAATGTATTGATTTTATCAATTTTTTAGAATTCACCAACAATGGGGGTTCGCTCTGGAGGATGTCCCACACTCACAGCTGCTGGACTACCACAACCTATTGTGGTCAAGTCAATTGTACCGGGGACACCGGCCTTTAGAGATGGTAGACTCAAGTAAGTAATCGCCTGAATATTCATGTATCTAAAACGATCCAATTCTCTTCTCATTTCTCTCTCACTTTTTCTAGATGCGGTGATATCATTATTTCTGTGAACAACTTCTCACTGATGGACATATCGCACGCTCATGCTGTTACCCTCCTAAAACATTGCCGTGGTGATGTCCAACTTCAAGTGGTCTCTTGGCCGGGAACTATTGTCTGACCCCACCCTCCTCCTATCCCTTCACCTTTCGCTTTCACACCTACACTCAACAATATCCTTCGATAATAGGAGTATAAAAGATAATACATTATATCTTCTCCTAACAATATTTGTAAATATACAAACAACTACAAAAGGACGGTTTAACTGCCCTGAACTTCTAACAAAAATTTCTGCCTTGACAACCGAAATAAATGAATTAAAAGACGTGAACTCTAGTCATTGAGCCATCTCCATAATAAATAGTCATAACTCTGCCTTATGATGACGTCATAACTAAATTTGATTTGTGCAATAACAATTAATTATATATTTAAAAGAAATTTTATTTCAATCGATGAGCAATAATTATTAATATTTTTCGTCTGTTTTTCCCGACTAATTACGGTTCTATTTTGAAATAATTTGTCTCATTTCATCCCTATTGATTTGTCAACTATTTCTTGTTTGTATTTATTTAATATAACCCAGCGCATTTCAGTTGAAGTCTGAAGATTGTGCGCCATTATTTATTTACAAAATTCGTGCACAGTATGATCTAGTGAGGAGCTTTTAATATGTATTCAAAATTGAATCTGGTGTTTAAATAGACGTACTTTCTGTATTCTGTTATCTTGTACTAAGTGTTATGCTGACCATTTATGAATACTTCATAAAATTTATTTTTATTTTAAAATTAAAGTAACTTTAGTTAGATGCTGTTATAAATGATTCCGGATCAATTACCTTTATATGTATTCCTAAATGGTCCCCATTTATATAATTTATTCTTTTAACACTTACTTGTTTATTATCTGATCTATAACTATAATCATTATCTACTTTAGCTGTTTCTTCTTATTATTTGTTCTTGTGTATTTTGAACAGTTAATTCTACGTGCATCATTTCACATTTCTTCATCGTTTGTACAAAAAATCATTACTTCTTCAATTTATGTTGATTGACAACTTATTATGAAATCATGATATTTACGCGTTCCTGTACACTTATCTTTTAAATATACACTACTATTGCAATATACGTTCTAAAAATAATCATTGATCGGTCCGGAGAGGCTCATTGAATTCGAAGATAATAAATGGGATAAAAAATTGAAAATTACACTGATTTTAATTCTAATTGAACTTCTCAGAATTTGTCGACTTAGGTACCTAATCTAGTTTTTATTTACCAGCTCTATATATTAATCTTTTTTTTATTAATTATAGATTGATACAATAAATGTTGGTGCGTAATGAATATTTCAGTACTATACTTTGTAGAAATCAATTTTGAAATAACTTTTGTTTTTGTGTATATATTTTTATGTGAATACACTTATTTTGATAATATTATTTATAAGACCAGCTGTCTGGACCATAGGCCCCCCAAAAAAATATTTCCAGGCGTTATATGAATATTAAAGATGGACCAACTAATTAGGGATGGAATAGGTGTCTTGACATTACTGTTTGTTCCTCACGGATGGGTAGTTTAATTCATGGGTTGTGTTTATAACTTATGCCTGCCGTGCTCGATCGGTAGGTACAATTAACTTAGAATTAGAGTTCAAAGTTAATTGTTTTACTATATTTATAATTCATAAAATATGTAGTAATTGTAGTGAATTTACAAGACCGTAATTAACCAGTTAAAAGGCAATGAGGAAGCTGCCTAAAAATCCACAAATAATGTGGTGCCTTCTGTCATTTATTTATGTGCGCATATATCATTTATCAAGCATCAAAACGTGTTATAATGTTTTTTACCTTTTCGAAAATGCTATTTTTTAAATACACATGTTTTTTGAAACGTTGAATATTTATTATTTTAGATAATTCGATACATTTTTGTAGATAAATGGAATTGTTGTTTAGCTATAAAAATATCTTTCGCTGGGATATTTTTAAAGACATATTTGTATATTAACATAAAACATTTTCTTGTACTCGATAAATAAGAAAATTGAATGGTTAATTTTCTATTAAATTTTTTAATTTATTTATAAAATGATCAGTGTTTTGGTTCCTCATCAATTATTAATTTAATAATAGTAGTTAAAATATGTTTTTTTCGAAATAAAACTATATTCATGTAAATGTGTTTATTTGAATGACTATCATACATTTTTATAGCGCTATTTTCTTAACACCTTAAGGAAAGGCGTTAAGTTTTGGAGTTTTCAGTGAATAACGGAAAATTTCATACAGGAATCACACGTAAATAGTAATTTTGCAATTTTATTTAATTACTATAATATTTTTCAGAAATAATATCAGTTTAAAGATTTTAAAAAATATGTTTCCCTTACGATTTTGAGATGAAATGTTTAGCAAAAATTATAATTTTAAAATTATATATTCTGAATATGAATTCAATATCTATTTCCATCAAATAAAATCTCTTAATAATTAAAAAGATCATACTTCAATATAGTGTTATTTATTGAGGTAAATTTATTTTGGTTAGTCCTATTATAATTATAATATATAATAACAAATGCCAAGCACCAAACCATTTTAGAGCCTATTCTTTTATGAAAGAATGGTCCCTTGTTATTCTTTAGAATTTGAAGAACAATGAAAAAATCATTTTTTAATATTTTCATTAAGATTTTTTATATAACATTTGTACTATTATTACAGATTTCCAATAGTTAATATCTATAAAGTAGTATGCCAATATTTGTAAAGAATGACAAGCAACCATTTTTTAATAAAAGTATAGGCTCTTAATCAATTACATTGTTAATGGATAATGTTCAGCAAGTGGTCATAGATGAATAGTTTCTTACTGTCTTTGATTATTCAGACACAAGGTTGCATACAGAAATGTACAGGGTCCACCCAACAAACTTAGTCAATTTTGCTGCTTCTAATTCTTTAGAGTCTTCAGAAAAGTTCAACTATTGAAATATTGTAATGAACAAAGTCCAAGAATCTACATCATCTACTAGTGTGTTGCAATGTAATACATGTGCCTCTTAACTATTGATGTGTCTCCTCAAGGACACATGCCACAAAAATGTATCGGCTACAGTTATATCACATACAAGTTAAAATGAATCTCTGAAATAATCTAACAAATAATTAAAAATCCACCATTCTCTTGATATATTTTTAATGTTACAACACTTAATTTTGTGAAATTTACAAGACAAAAAGTTGAACATATCCACCTCAATTATTTTTATTGCTCCTCTAAAAATGGTCATTTATTTAATCATTTTGTTAAGGCAAGACACATTAATTAATCTCTATATAGGATTTTTAAAATTAGGTATGTTCTGTCAGAAAGATTCTGTCATAAACCATATTGTTATTATCATTGTAATTGTCACATACACTGATGAAAGCTTTACAAATGTGGCTATATGTTCAGTTGATTGGCTTAAATGTACCAGCAGTGCTGTCAGAAAAGTCATTGCAAAAGATCTCAAACTGCAGGGGAACACTTTATTAGAATTAATGTCACATGGTTCATGCCACCCCTGTTTGTTAATTGACATTCACTCCACACATATTGTTGATAAGGGAGAATTATGTACCATGGGCAACATCACAGACACATTCAGTTTTGGGCCTGGAATGAAACCGGATTCAATAAACAGTCACCAAAGCATCATGGAAATGTTATTCATTTGCCCATATTCAAACCAATGGAGTGCTGAATATTGTATAATTGATTTTCTTCCTACACCCAAACTCCACCTTCTCATCAGCCATGTCAACAAAATCTACAAAACTCTTGTCCATTTCTTCTATCAAAATTGGACCTCCCTCAGACAATATGTCCTTTTCATGTTTTGAAATTAGTAGCTTCTTTGGATGCATGAAGCAAGTTGTTCATGCCTCCTCTGGAAATAAATTGGATCATAATTATATTGCTGCCAATTTTTCCAATTTAACAAAAAACTGTTAGAATTTTGGCCTATATTTGTCACTCCAAAAGTCCACACAATATTTATCATATTAAAGATTATGTTAGCTCATTCCAGAAAATGAAGGCATGGCCATTATAATGAGAAATTGAGTGAAGCTATACATGCTGATTTCAAGTTCACTTGGGGAAGGTACTTGAGATCAATTCAACTTGTGGAAATATGTTGCTCAATGTCTTTTTTGATTACAATGCAACACATTTGTAAATATATGAAACTTTCTGAGACAATGAATGTAATTGCATATTATGATTATGTTTGTTTATATATAACCGCCATGTTATCATATTAATATTGTATACTACATATGTTAATTCTTAATTTTATTCAGAAAATAGTTTGATAAAATATACTACTGATTATAACTACTCATATCACAATTTAGTTTTTTATGTATAAGTGATATTTTGCTAACATGACATTACATAGGTATGTTAGGATATTATAGTAAAACATTTCTGGTGTATAAACTGTCAGTCTAATATTTTAAAATAAGAACATAAGTAACATATATTTTTGGCCACCATTTAGGTGTTTTGTCTATATAAAAAAGGACACCAAAACATGATTTTGTTCTCAACATATTCGTATTCCTAGTGGCCTCAGCTTTCCAAAAATATAAAGTTTTGTTCTGGACAATTTTTCTAGGGTTAACAATTTTCAGGCCTACCATGATTGACATATACCAACCATATTGATGTTTTTGTTATTTTCTGATTAAAGTAAATAACTATAATACAACAGGTAAAATATAATACAATAAACTATGAAATCTATAATTTTACTCAGAGTACCTATTTTTTTGACCTGTATATTTTTTATGATACAAAATTATTGTACATAATGGACAGAATTTGCAACCTTCAGATACAGTAGCATTTAAATTCTTTAGCTGCAAAAATCTATTTTCCTTATACCTGCAAAATCTATACTTAAGATATTTTTAAAAATTACGAATCAAACATAAAGAAGGTTCTGATCTTTTATTTTAGTATATATATATATATATATTATTTTTAATATTATGTTCTTTGAATATTGGAAAATTATGTTTTTTAAAAAACCATAAAATATACTAAATCATAATTACCATACTAATTAATGAAATATATAAAACTTGCTTCTTCAATAGAACAATATTGACTTTAAGAATCATTGTCTAATCACTTAATAAAACTGCAATATGTAATATTATTGTTATATAAATTTACTAAAATAATATTATGTAATTCCACATATTTTTTGTTATATAATTAATAAGTTGTTTTAAATATTACTTATGTTACATAACATTTTAGATTAATTATTAACTTAATTCTATTGATATATCAACTAATTGATTAAGTCATTAGTTAAACATTTAAGTATTATTTTATTACTACTGATTCAATTGAAAATATTGCCTTCTAAAAGAAAAAAAAGATTTGATATGGTAGCTAACTGTCCCGATCTCAACTAGTCTAATGAGGTAGTCTGGTAATGATATCATCTGTCATGAGTGTTCCTCCTTATCTTCTGTCACTTTAAAAAATGCAAAACTATTGATTGCATGTAATTTGTCACTTGTTAAAATGTGTTCAAAGGAAATATATAAAAAACAATTTTAAAGTAAATATGAAACAATAAAAAATATATCTTAGAAAATAATATTTTTACATGCAAAATAAAGAATAATTCAGTTTGTTAATAAAAAAGCATTCCACATGGTTATAATATTTTCTACATACAGGTGCATATAAGTTTTAAATCTTAAGTAGATTAAATAATAGAGCTATTTCAATAGAATTACTGAACAGGTATTACTAAACAATAGTTATCAGAAATTGTGTATGAATATTGAATTCTTTTCAGTTTTAATAGCTATGGGTTTTTCATAAGTCTAAATAATATGATCAACAATGTTTTATAAAATTGTAACTATCTTTAAGAATAATCTTCATCCTTTAAGTGAATGGACTTATATGATTTTGGTTCTGCCTCCATAATGTTTATGAGTTAATTTCTTTAAATGCTCACATGAATTCTGCTGATTTCTTCGATTCTTTGAGTCTCAATACTTTAATACTTACTATCGCAATTTTCATATTCTTTAATTGTTTTCCCAATATCTGATATTTGTTCGGAAATCATATACAAAAATAGTATTTCAACATTTATTGTTAATAATAATTTTTCTCAGATTTTGTATTACAGTATTACCCTGATTAAAATTAAATGTATGTTATTTTTTCTTCAGATAATTAAAATGTTTGATGTGACAGTGAAAACTTTAGATGGCAGAAATCAGCTGTTTTCACTAGAGGATAATGTAAGTTGCATTTCAAAACAGCATTTCTGATTTTATTTTATCACTAAATGTTTTGGTTATCATTTTCAGTAAATTAAAATACAAAAAATAACTATTTAAAAAAATTAAAATGTAATAATTTATTTTTAGATAACAGTTCATGCCTTCAAAGAAAAGATTGAATCATCATTGGTAAGAAATAATTTGTTTCGAACATTGTAACAAATTTAAAAAAAAATTAAAATTCGAGTTTTTTATCATTGTTTTAGAACATTCCACTAGTACAGCAACGTATTATATTTCAAGGCAAAGTTATTCAGGATGACAAACGACTCACAGAATATGGTAGATATTATTCTTATTTCCACTTGTATACACCCAAAGTCTAATCGACATGACACTCTTTCTATCTCACAAAAGGGGTCGAAGGTAAAGTGGTTCATTTGGTTGTCCGACCACCTCCTTCCGCCAATCCACGTTCAACGTCAACTTCTGCTTCACGAGATGGAGAATCCGAAGGAGAAGTAACGGGAGGAACTGGTGCTACCAGAAGAGTTCTTGTGAATGAGGGCTATTTACACGATATGGTGGAGAACATTCTAGCTGATATCGGCGAAATTGGTCGCCAGGCAAAGTAATCTATCTATCTTTGAGTAGAATTTAATTATTTATTATGTATGTGTGACATAGACAATAGAATAATAATTAAACTGCACTTTAGTTCTGAAATAAATAGTTTTACAAATGAAAATTCATGAAACACGCATATATATTTTATTATTATATGCAATTATTTGTTTTCATAAATTGTAGTGGATATAAGCTGTTTAAATCAATACGGTTTGTTATTAATATACATTTTTCAAAATGCCATTTTATTTTAAAGTTGGTCTTTTGTAGGCGTCTCTTTACCTACGTGGAATACACAATATCGTTTTGGATCCTTTCAATGAGATAATTTTTTATAGATTAGCTCTGGCTCCTTTATAATAAAATCAAAACTTTGATTTGCAACTAACTTACTGTGTTTAACGAAAAATGTTACTTTTTAAAAACTAATGTATTTGATATAATGAAGTATTGTAACCACCAAAAATACAATCGATTTTTAATTTCTGTATTTGTTGGTTGTACAGTTATAGACTTAGTGCTTGTCTCAACTTCTTATTACAATGTAACTTAATTCTCGTTGTACTTTATAGGATACAATGTTAAACATAGCCAGTAATAGTTTAACATACGTTAATTTACGCCATTGATCTTATACTTTTGATCTCAGTGTAACAACCCGTGCTGACGGCCATGGACTGGATATTCACGTGAACATCCCTCACAATTCACACCGAATGTCCCTAGCCCGCATACGTCAGCAATATATTGCCCGAGTGGAACGCCAAGCCCGGGCTTTGTTGGCCCATTTGGACGATCCGTTGACAAACACACTACCTCCTCCAGACTATGAAGTCTTGAGACAAGAGAGTCCATTTAGAACCGCTTCTACTGAAGCGGGAGGGGGTACAGCATCTGGTCAAACGGGTTAGTTATAATGTGATTTCAGTTGTTAAAAGTAATAAAACTAAGTTTTTCACTAAACTCAATTCGATTCAGGTATTTGAAACATATAATATAGAATAATAGTTAGGACCAAAATACGTAATTCCAATAAGTACTTAACAAAAATACTAAAATGTGAACCTCGTTCGTATTAGAGTAACACGTTTTTAAATTGTATTGTCTAAACTGGAGAAATTAATAAAGTTTGACGCAATTTTTGTTAATTTCATAAGCAGGGTTGCCATACATGCAAAAATCTACACAAATCATTCGTTGGTAATGCCCACGGCACTCATCTCTTGTGTAACTCCGTAGCATCTAGTGGTGGTTCTAGCGTTCCCCACGACGAAGGAGCCACTCCTACAGATCCTGGCAGTGTTCCGCCATCCACCGGAATGCAACCGTTACCGATCCCGGCGCTTGCCGATATGATGGGCTCAGTGAGGGAGCTGTGGAGGCGTGCCGAGCCGCATATCGACCGCTGGCAGGCAATGTTACGAGAAGATAATGACCAACCAGAGAGAAGAAGAGAGGCACAACCTGTGAGTAGATGCGCAGCATTTTAACTTCAATTTATGGTCACAGTTTTTGTTTTTCAAAAGATTATACTATGTCTTATTTTCTAATGAACTCCGATTTCTACCCACCCAACAATAAAATAAAATAAGTAATTACCCGGAAGCCACTGTTTTTGTCTTCTAAATAATTTACAAGTTTATAAAAAATCATGATTGTGATTTTTGTCAGTTTTATGAGACTGTGAACCGCCTCGTGCACCTCATAAGCCACATGATGCACAACGTCAGTGACTTCATTGTGGAGTTTGAGGCACCCTCCCCTCGGCACCTATTAGTCCTCTCAGAAATGCCGGTTCAGACCATCCAGGCCAGGATCAATATCGACACGAGTCATCAGCTGGAATCTGGAGGAGTTCCGATGCCAACTGACATGGAGGTGGGAAGTCCGGCACAACTTGCACCTGCTGCGATGTTAGCTGGAGCGACAGGGTTAGTTACGATATATATCAAATGAATATAATGTAGAGCCTTCAATAGAATTGCTTAGCTGCTGTCATAATTTTAGGATTTCTTTATTGATTTTGTTTAACCATATGCTATTCATATTCTCTCCAAATAGTGCCCGTCGACAAATGGGCCACTCACCATCGGCTCCCAGCCTTCCTACTACACCAACATCTCCCACCCCAACTCCACAGCAGTCAATGCCGCCTCCCAGCACTCCCACTCCCATAAACACAGCTTCTGACGAATTTTTGGCCGCAACTCCTACCGGTGCAGCCGCAGCTGACAGTGCTAGAGTCAGGAGATCACATAGTGCTAACTCGATTGCTCGGTCTGCTAGTGCTAGACGAAATAATGGTGGACAAGGTAGATAGATATATCTGAACTTAATAATAATAACTTTTCTATTTCACAACAGTTCACTCAGTTACCAATTAAAAATTGATTGTATGTGGATGTCACCATGTCATCAGGCGTGTCCAGGTCCACTATTCAAGGCTCAGATGGCACCCTTTATATGACCAATTCTTCAGCTCCTCGACTCTATTTTGAGTTCAGACCAGACGCCATTTCAGTCAACTCAGTCTCTGCCCACGTCATCGCCTATGGCTACGATGGTGAGCGTGGAGCTAACAGCACCACTTCGTCCGGAGGAGGTACAATTGCCACTGTCACTCCATCTGTAGGAGGAGCTGGTCAGAATCAGACCACGCCTACTGTGACATCTGCTAGTACAGGACCCACTACGACATCTTCAGGTCAGCAGAGTATACCCAGTTAATCAAAAGCAAACATGATCAGTTGATCAATTTGCTGTAGATGTTTTTTTAAATAAGTTTTTTCTTATTTTTAAATTTTCGTACTGCATTTTAGAATCATTGCAGTAATAGTATTTGAGGAGAAATTGGAAGCTAAAAAAGATGCAAATTCGATATACGCTGCATTGATCTACAGTTAGTATATTGTGTTTTCGCTTCAGTGCAAACAACTGGGGAATCAGAACCGGAGGTTGGAGGGATGCCGAGAGAAGTCCTCTACCAAGTGCTCGACACTGCTCTCCGTCAATCACTGCGTGCCACGGGGATTGGAGGGGCTGGCGCTGGGGAACAGGATACAGGCGGGGCATCCAGACAACAAGTGAGCCTGTTCTTTAATATTGACTCTTGTAAACACTTTTCCATATTATCTGTTTCTCTTTCTTTTAGGCTGGTCATCATCAACCAGGTCACCCTTCTAGTGAGGTGGACCCCTATCTCCCCTGCCACTCACGTCATTACATGGATCAGGAGAGACGAGAGGGCGTCTCCAATGATCCCGCAGCTGTTCGGAGTGCTATTGTCCGCAATCTGGGTGCTTCAGGACGACGTCCCGATATGTCTGGTAGCACTGCAACAGTGGGTGGTATTCGAATGCAAGGTCAACCACGACGCATTAATTTGCAGCAGAATGGAGCTGGAAGAACGGTGAGTAGGGCTCTAACAGGGTTCATAACATGTCAGGGTATTGTCAGGGTATTTCAAAATCCTGAAAAATGTCAAGGTATATGAGTCTTTTTTCATCAAATGTCAGGGGTAAAATAAAAATGTCAGGGTAGATTTTATTTTGGTATAATGTAAAAATTTAATGCAGTATTATATTGAAATTATGATAAAAAAAATGAAAAAAGTTCGCGCTTCGCGCGAACATAACTGTACCTACATATTATCATTATCTATTTATGTATTTCAGATCAGATTGAGGCAACAGTT
>JAUZNC010059376.1:0-10204 GCA_034780395.1 Vannuccia rotundouncinata
AATCATAGAGATATAACTATACTATACATTATATAGAGAGGAAATCATAGAGACATAACTATACTATACATTATATAGAGAGGAAATCATAGAGATAAACTATACTATACATTATAATTATAGAAAGGAATTCATAGATATAACTATACTATATGTTACGTATAGAATTTATAGATTTCGTGAATATATAGTGAATACTAATTTAACATTAATAGCATTAACTCATGATCATGAAGTAATGACTTTTATTTGTATTAATTTTAGCAATTGTAATTTGTTTTATTCTTTAAAAATTTTCAAAACTGAAACATATTTTCCTTTCTTTTACGATTTTGTTTTTTAACAATATAATTTATTGGAATGGATTCTAACTTTATTATGTTCAGTGTTCGACTTAAGTCGGCACCCTTTTTGGGCAGGTGTAATCTCGCAATAGTCGTGGCGGCATTGTTATTGTTGACAGGCAGACAATTAAGTCTTAGTTACAGAAAGATTGGATGATTCGGTTGCATCATTGATATAAAATATATGTGGAAAAGCTAATTCTTATGCTAACTACAATTATTCTATATAGAAAGTACTTATGTATTCATTGCTTACCTCTTATTATGTTTCTCTAACTTGACAATAAATGTATTTCTGGATTTTTTTGGCAATACTATTTTATTTCGGGCCACCAGTTTAACTCTTCGGTATTGTTTAATTTTTATATCTTCCCCATTATTAATGTGCAAGTGTTTATGTTGCAGCACAGATTAATCAATCCTTATTCTACAGACAGAGTGCTTTCTATGACTCATATTTTGAAACAGGGATTAAAACGTCACTACAATCGATCCATTACCAATAAATGAATCACCAACAGTGAATTATTGAGAAGGATCAAAGACACAAGAAGTACCCACTCCACAATTCTCCCAACATCAAACAGTTTTGTCCTATATTTAGTTTTGTTTGGGGGACATTGCACAGCGCCTTTTATTTATCATAAAATCGATATATATTTATAAGCTGGGAGTTTGTTTATCCTACGATTCTATCTCCTCTGTGGAGTTACAAAATTTATGAAATCAATCAATATCCGGACTAATAGCATCTAGACATTTTGATGTGTAATTTTAGGTGCAAAATTAACTTGTTTTCTGCTAATTTCGGCTCCTGGATATAGAACTACAGACAGTGTTCTGTCTGCGTTTATCTTATGGTAATGACACCATTGATATTGTTCAGATATTAAGCTTATTGTGTTACTTATTTGTTGTCATGGTTACAATATCATCGCTTTGGAGGGCAGTTTTTCAACAACTATTTGATTTATGAATAAATTACTTTTTTAAGTGTTGCATTTATTTTATGATTGGTAATAATTAATAATTTAGTTATTGATTAAAAAGCTATCCTAGCTATTTGCATTATCGATCTGGTTGATATGAAAGCCATCGTCACGTTCAGAGCACCTATTCTATGTAAACAAACAACTTGTTTAAAACTGTTTTTGCAGACGAAACAACTAAGGAACCCGAAGCAGCTCCCACCCGACCTCGAACGCTCAGTCTGTCAAATAACACGACCGCCGACACACCTGCTGCCACTTCCACTACCGCAGAGGTACAGAATACAACCGTGACCAGCCGGCCTGCTGAAGCCTTCACAGTAACCTTTGATGTAGATATGTCCTGCTCGGATGTGGTTTCCGTTGAAGACTCGAGCAGTACACCTGGAGGCCAGCATCAACTCTCAAAGTTTGTGCCGAACAAGATTAGACGCAACTTTGACCAGCGAGAGAAGGAGAAAAAAATGAAATTGTTGGAAAGTCGTGAGCAGAGGAAGAGCTCTGTGGATACTATCGTAAGAGTTTTCATAACTACACACTGTTTAAAGATTGAATTGCTCCCTTTAACTGAACATTTTGTGAATGAAAATTGACAAATGTTTTAAATTGGTTTTAAGATATTTTAAAACTCATTTTAACAATTAATACACATATTTTAAAGATACACTACTACTAAATTTCATTAGTAGTATCATAAATTATTAATGAATTTCTTTCAGATAAAAGAAAATAAAAAATCAAACATTAAAGCTTCTTCAGTGAGTCCTTCGACTGTCAAACAGCCAATCAAAAGTCGGGAACCCCCTAGCAAAGCAAGAAAAGAGCCCTCCACCATTACTACTAGCAATAAAAAGAAGGCTGGACCTCCTTCCTCAATTGCAACCAGCAGTAGCATTGCCTCAGACAAGCGTAAACCTCCACCTTCCCGTTCTTCTGCTGATCCCAGTGTCACTTCATTATCCACAGTTTCATCTACTAGAAAGCCACGAGCCTCCACAGTTGGGGGTACATTGGGTAGCAGTGTAACAACAACAGGCAGGGGTAAATCGTCTTTCAATACTCTTGGATCTAAGACTAGTAGTGTAGCTAGTGGAAACTCTGATGCTGATCGTCGAGACAAAACTACCGGTGAGATACTTTACTTCTTGTGAATTGTTTCAAATCAATTTATTATCTTAAATATAAAGAATTGAAACTGAACACGAATATTTCTATGATTTTCTCTCTATATAATGTATAGTTATATCTCTATGATTTCCTCTCTATATAATGTATAGTTATATCTCTATGATTTCCTCTCTATTTCTGCTCCATTGGATTATTGTTGTTGATTAAAATTTGTAAAATATTGTTAATCGTCCCGAAGAATTGTCATACACTGGCTGAATTGTCTCAGTCTGCCTTGGCGCAAAAGTTCCAACAATCTATTTCTTTGATCTGTTCCGACTAATTAGGTCTAGAAGCATTAAATGAAGTCATTATATTCTTTTCTCAGTACTTTTTATCGAAAAGAAGTTTTATTATTACTTCTTGCAAATTGTTCGCTTTTATGAATATTGTTTTTCATTTTATGGGTATAAGAAAATGTTCTTAATTAATAATTTAGATTAATCAGACAATTTTTGTGCAATCTAAATTTGATATTAATATCGCATTTTAATTCGTTGCATTCGCTTCTCCAATCAGCTGCTAAAACACGACCAAACACCTTCAACAGACCGGCCACGTCATCTCCACGCGTCCAATCAGCTCGCTCCACGTCATCAACAGTAACTGGGTCAAATCGGTCAGTGCCAACACGTCGGCCGGCCGCCACCAAGACTTCTGCGGTGAATAGTCGTGCTGTTGACAATGCTGTGGGGGCTTATTCGGATACGAAAAGTTACCTTTTTGACAGGTAAAAGTGTTGAGTGTTTTAGTTTATTATTATTATCTGAAACGAAATATTTGTTGACAGAAAATTATGATTAAAATATTTTACACTTTTGCATTCTCTGAAATTTGAGGGCAGCAGCTTTGAACTGAATGGGGGAAATTTTCAACTCTCAAATCGAATAAATGAGTGATCTAATTCACTTATAAATTGTTTTACTCACATGATTGTTGGTTTAGGAAGTCAATTATCCTCAATTCAACTAGGATGTATTGCCTTCGCGCTGCCAAGCAGAAAATTGCTGCCTGATTCGCTTCTCTTAAACACTGCGCGCCGAATCGTTGTGATATAATAAAGTTTAATGATGCCCTTTAATAACTTTGTTTGCCGGAGTTAAAAGGCCATTTTAGTTCTGATTATTTTGTGTTTATAATTATAGATAATAAAAATAATCTACCCTGTCACTGGGAATTTGCTGACGACCAACTTTAATTACATTTAAGTCAGCCTCTCTACTCTGCAGGAGTACCTTCCATCGAAACCAATATAAGACAGTCGTGTTGACGTCAATTTAGGTTGCCCTCTCCAAATTAAGCCATTTTCGAGGGAATTAGATGTAGTTGACAATAATTAGAATGTCATTTTCCACTAAATATTTTATTTGTAGGTATATCGTGCTCTCTTTAAAACTAAAACTTGTTCATTTTTGGCTAAGCTTGCAAATAACTGATTTGATAGCAATCATGTGTAGTTTATAATAATTTGTATATCATTTTGAATTAGACTGTTATTATAGGCATTGATATCGTAATTGACTTCTCTAGATTGGCAAACTACTACGCTTTATATGTAAGACAGCGTCCGATTGAAAAACGGAAAAATCGATAGCAGACTGATTAAATTTAATTAAATTGACTTAAAAACAATTCTCCAAAACCACAATATCAATGGTTATATAAGGAAAAGTGTTTTGAATTTTTTTCGCGAATAGCAATGTAGATTACATTTTTGAATATTTTGTATTCATTTAGAATGTTTACCGATGACCCAGCAAGCAAAAACATGAAGAGAAAACCAGACCAGAAGCTGGCCGACGGAGTAGAGGACGCCCCTCCTGAGTATGAGATGTACGCCGAAGCTCGTCAGTTCGACCTTCCTCCTGGCGAAAGACAGAGCATGCTGGAGCAGCTCGAATCACCAGCTCAGGACGACGTCGTCAGCGAAGCGGGAACGTACATCATTGAGAAGGAGGATGAGGAGAAACGAGATCTTATCCAGGAAGAATCCGAAGAAGATCAAGACGAACTCACTGTGGAGGATGGATCGTCGGGGGGTAAACAGGTGCGTTCTTAATTTTTTTTATTATCGGGAAAATACTCTTAGTTGTGTAGCTACTTCAGAATTTGAAGTTTCTCTTCTGAGGGCGCGGAAATGTTGCATTGTTACCACGGTATATTTTGCTCATTTTTGGAATGCCAAGTTATCTCATATTCTGTGACTTCTTTTTTATGTAAAGCTAAAACAATGATTCTTAAGAGCTAAGAGCTGGGATGTTGCCACTTTGCACAGTCAGCTGCAGAAAACAGATCACTATCCCAGCAGATGAGAAGAAGACGAACAAGAACAGACTTTCCCAATCTGGAAAGATATTCCGAACCATTGTGAAGTGGAAATCATTAATTGATCTAGCTAATTCAAAGATTCTAAAAAACAACTGCGTTGTGCTTAATTGTACTGACATCGGTAGTAAACTAAACCACACACTGCTAATTGGAACCTCAAATGTTGTACTATTTATCTAATTTATATTTGAAAAGGTAGCAATTATACAATTTTTATTATATTTTTCCATGAAATATTTGGTCTTACAATTTTCCTGTGAATTATCTCGCCTAGACGCTCTTTAAAACGAATCTTTTCTCTGCAGAAAGTTCACATTAATTGATTCATTACTGTTTGCGTTGATCTTCGATGAGATGTGTGCTGTGCTGTGCTGCTGGTAGTTCGTACACAGCCGCATGCAACCGAAAGAGACACATGACCGATCACTCTAGGATCCTCCTTAGATCCTACATGTTCAGTTAGGCTGCAGGGAGACAACTTTGGCCTCACCCGTACCTCTAACCAGGCAATATTCTTGCTTACTACCGCTACTGCAAACCTCTCTGCATAACTTGTTTCATCTGGCCAAATGTCACTCTGGTAGTTTTCTGCACACCATGTCTGTCTCATGTGTGTATTTGGCGATAGCTGAAGTTAAGTCATTCTTTCTGCAAGTTTCGCAATGATTGGTTTTAAAGTTTACGGGTGACCGCCGATCCATGTTCTTGAAAACAATGTATTTGAGGATTTGTGCACAATTTGTTACATTTAGGATTTACTAATTGGTGTGCTGTCTTGTGTTATTATGATATC
The DNA here is from genome assembly GCA_034780395.1 of Vannuccia rotundouncinata. Taxonomy (NCBI): domain Eukaryota; kingdom Metazoa; phylum Platyhelminthes; order Proseriata; family Coelogynoporidae; genus Vannuccia; species Vannuccia rotundouncinata. Next base: position 5,622 of record JAUZNC010059376.1, read on the forward strand.
ATCCTCGTGTATTTCAAAATTTGTCTTCATTCCCAAGAAGATTCGAAAGGTATGTAAAACCTCTGCTAACTTTTTATCAGCTATAATTTCCACCATCTAACGTCAGTATTAATGAATATAATATACAATTAATATTAATTATGATAGTATGTATTTATCCATTGAAGGATATTCCACCATTATCGATTTATTAGACTGGTTGACGATAACTAGCTTTCTCCGAGTCAAAATACTCTTTTAAAATTATGTTTCAAGGCTCAATAAAGTAACCTCTCCATATTCGACTAAACTTGTAAATTCAGTTCTGTTCTATTCGTATCCATTATTTTATCCCTTTATCTTTTGGCATAAATTTTTAATCAGTTGTCGTTGTTCTATCATATCATATCCTCCTCGACAAGGAATCACGCAATTTATTGGTCCTGAATATGCGGGTGTTTCTAGATGATTGTGTTCATGAGAATAATTAGTTGAGGGAATACTCGTCTGGAATTCTTCCACATATCATGGACTATTAGTAATTTGAAAAACTCTGTACTTTAGTATATTGATTGATTTTAGAGTTGTTGACTTTTTGTTATTGCTTTGTAATAATAATACATTGAAAGATCATATTATAGTGACCATCGAGTTGTTTTAAACTTCTAGTTGATGTTTATAAAATGAAAAATTGTTGCTACTAAATTTTGAATAATTGCAATGTCGTTTTAATTGAATTAATTTAGTCGTTAATTAAGAAATATTTACTATTTATGAAAAGTGTATTGATTATAATTTACCTCTATATTTATTTCAAATTTGAGTGAGACAATATCAAGCTATCATGAATTAAAATTATTTGCCATAATTTGTTATCAATAAGAATACACTTTGGATGAATCTTTCATGAGCAAGTTTTATGCCAACGACAGCATTGTCTCCTAGCATAGTCTTCCTTCTATACTAATAAATAATCCATATTGACCATCAGGCTAGCATCACACAGATGCGGAATGAAAACTGATAGCGGGCTCTGTCAATAATAATAATCGATAAATATTTCTCACAATCCAACAGACGGACATCGTAAGTTTTCACAAGAAGTATATTTCCCGTTTCCGTTTGTACTTTGCCTTGTTCTGCTATCATTCTTAGTCTTCTTCCTTTCGGTTTTGGGATGATGAAGATTCTGGCACCTTTTTATTTCGTCAATGAAGGCGGAGGAGGGGGGGTTGTGCGAGTTGTGTTATTTGACCTGGAGGCAATTTTCTAGTCTAATCCTTTCAGAAATAATGATGGACAACCCATTCTCTTCAAAACTTTACATTTATCTCGCTAAAGTTTCCTTTAAATATTTTTCTTTCAGCTTTATCTTGTCCCAAGTAATTTCTTATGGGAAACATTTTATATGGGACTGTAGGATTTATATTTTCTTCTTATATCAATATCGAATATTTCACATTATCTGGAGGTTTGAGAGGATATTTTGGTTTCATAACAATAATAATATATATTCATTTTCACTCTCAAAGACGCGCAATGTTTTGCTGTGAAATGTTTCAAGAATAATATATATGTATCAGAATGCCTACATTTAGTTAAAACTGTGTTTTTATTATTTCTCATAACAGGCTATATACAGATGGCGTTGATGTAATCTCTTATAATGTTACTAGTGTCTGTACATATAAGGTCTTATGCAGAGAGACTGACGTATTTACAAAAGTCAATTTCATATCACCACAATCCCTTTTTATCCCTTCCCAGCAGAATATGTTACTTATTTTGAAGAAAAGGTTAATTTAAAATGTTATATTTTATTTGAATATTATATATAAATCATATAGAACTGGAATTAATCGAACAATTTTATAGTTTTATCAGTGTATCTTATCTATCTTCAAATTGTATGACGATTCCCTGTTATCTTAGTATTTCGATTTTCGTAGTTTTTTTGAGATTATCATATCTTTCAGTTTGGTTGGTGTTATAAAATCATTATTTGATCTGATTTCTTACCAGAATATAGTTCACAAGCTACCTAATAATTTAATAATAATAACCAAACTTTTTCCTTCATTATTCTATAGATATTCTATAGATGTTTAAGTCTTATATTATTTTTCTCTGCCGTATTTATTCAAGAGGGATTTAATTTAGTTAATGGATTATTCCTTGTTTTTGTATCTTTTGATAATTCATTCCATTCACTTGTATGTAATGTTACTACATGGTTAAATCTATCTGATTAAGTATTAACCATGATAATAAACAAGAACTCTTTTCGTGCTACATTGACTAATTAATTACTTCATGTTTTGTCAAACTAAACTCGAACATTTTGATGCGAATAACGTTGTTGATTTACTCTCCATAGAAATAGATTGACAAGAAATCCGACTTAGCTTCAAAAAACTGAGATTTAGAAGCTGTCTAAAGTCCCCTATCTAGTTAATTAGTAATGACCCAAATTCAGGTAATATGATAATAAAAGGGAACGAGTACTATGGCTTCAAACAAAAAACTAGTCACTTTATTCTACTATCTAGTAATTTATATCCAGAGGTTCTTTTATTAATATATTATCCAGTGTAGAACATTGAATTGAGAATAAAAAATGATTGGTAGGTATTTCATAAAACTATCAAGAGACATCCAGCTGCTTTTTCAATTCATTGCTTGGAGGAACGAGGGACAAGTACGATGTATAGTAGGGACACAACCGTTGGTGGAGACTGACTTGGAAGGGGGGTTGGGCAATGATTTTCCCACGATTATATTGACTGTCGTGAATTAGAGGAAACAGAGTTATAGAGCAAGTGGCATGCAGGGAATGAAGATAATCCAAATAGCCTTCTCGATTTGCTTATAGTGAGTGAGTTTAGTTAAATTGTAGTAGCCTGCTTGGTTATTGGTTGAGAGCTCAGCTTCCTCCTGGCTCGGCTTCGCCCTAACTTTGGTAATAGAACACCCAGCTGTCAGAAGCTAAAGGAGGCATAAATCTGGCTCCATTAATGCCGTTTTTATCGGCCGTTTCTGGTGGACATCAGTTTCATGTGTGACAATGTGTACTCATTTCTTTTGAAGTATTCAACCATTGTGCTGCTAGCTAGCTAGTCCTTTGTGTCAACGGTGACAAGACAATTGTTCGGCTTGTAATCTATGTACAGATCAATTTGCGCGCGGATAAACAAGACTGACATTCTCAAGAATGAACCACTGGACTTCAGTAAACTCCTAAACCGATCCGCTTAATATTAGTCCACTCTCAACCTTCTCTACAGGTAGACAGACACCAAGTGGTCGCTAAATCGTTGAAGAATTTTTGAATAGAGTAGACGCAGTATTTCTTCAATTGATTAATCATTTTGGAAGTCTGCAAATGTGATGGGTTTTGTGGTAGTAAACTTTCGGGTGTCATGTTTTCGCTGGTCTGTGTGTTCTACCTCAACTGATTCACTGTGCTTCATAAACACCTTGGTTCTTTATCGTTCGCTACAAATATGAGGAGTTCACTTTTCACTTAAAACCTTGGCAATCTTCCTATTTTTTCTCTAATTGACGACCAGAATGAACTTTCTAAAACCATTTATTCGGTGGAAAAAGGTAAGATCTCTCGACTAAATTCTTTTCTTGTTATGAGTTTCTATGAAGTGGAAAATTCTTTTGTATTTATTACAATCAAATATTGTTGCTACAGTAATTGATCACTATAAAAGAACTAAAACACCTATTCTTGTTAAATTCTTGAGTGCTATCCAAATCTTGCTTCTGAAATGAAACGGAGTATGGCATGTCACTTTTCTTCTCAATAAAAACTCGTTAATAATCTTGTCTCACAAGAACTCTGGAAAAGTTAGAGCTGCTATCGTTTTAGTCAAATTGTCTCCTTTTTATTATAATACCAATCCTAGTATTGTAAATAAAAGTTTAATTTATTTAGAATCGTCACTCTTTTTAAAATTATATACGTTTTCTTCATTTTTAACTAAAAAGATTTCTATGTATAAGATGCAGTAGAAAAATCATTTTTAGACTTCTGTCACCTTTTAACTACTTTACAACCGGAAACGTTGATGTATTGCATCATTAAAAAAAGAAAACTGAATACATATTATAACTATTTTATTTTCCTTTCATTGTCATTAGTTAAACGAACTTAATTTAAAATAAATTCATATAAGTTTAAAAAATTCGTATTTTTTCTGAGATTGGAGGCAGAGCTTGGAGCAATATTTATGGATATGATATTATGTAGCTTCTTAATATAAATTCGGAATTTTTTATAATTCACATGTAAAATATATAGAAAGGAAATCACAGAGTTATAACTATACTATACATTATATAGAGAGGAAATCATAGATATAACTATACTATTCATTATATAGAGAGGAAATCATAGATATAACTATACTATACATTATATAGAGAGGAAATTACAAAGATATAACTATACTATATATTATTTAGAGAGGAAATCATAGAGATATAACTATTCTATACATCATATAGAGAGGAAATCATAGATATAACTATACTATACATTATATAGAGAGGAAATCACAGAGATATAACTATACTATACATTATATAGAGAGGAA
>JAUZNC010059377.1:0-10201 GCA_034780395.1 Vannuccia rotundouncinata
AAATAAAATAAAATAAAATAAAATAAAATAAAATAAAATAAAATAAAATAAAATAAAATAAAATAAAATAAAATACAATTTTTAATATCAGTGTAATATAAAATAATATGCAATGTAATATTAAAGTACATAATAATTATATAATAAAATACAAAGTAAAATATATACAATTAAGTGTTTTTCTTTTAAATTTTATTTTGGATTAAATTGTAGTTTTTATTAGCGCATAATTTTATCACAGAATGTTTTTATTTTACTTTTATTTTGATATACATTTTGTATTACTTGTATCGTATTTCATTTCAATATGGGCCTCCGACTTACCACCATATCAGATAATATAGAAATTGTATATTATTTTTAAGGACATTAATTCAGAAATTCAGAATACACACCCCTTTAAAAGTTTTTGAATATAGCACTGCATTTTTATATGTGCCTAAATTCAGTTCCAGATGGCAAAGTGAATACTATCTAAAAATATGTAAAATAAGTCTTAATAAAAAAATAGAAGATGTTTCTATACAAAAAATAATCTGGGTGATATTCTTTTTTACGTTTTACGTGTCAGCGAGGAAACTAAACAACGATAAATTTAAATACCAAAGTCTTCAACAGTTGCGATTTTCACTGAACCGTTATATGAAAAGGGAGTTTAATGTTGATATAATACATGATCCTGAGTTAAGTGGAAGCAATGAAGTATTTCTGTGCTTGTCAAAAACCCTAAAAAGCGAAGGGCTAGGAGCTGAGACTTATCAAGACGATCTAAAAAATACTTTGAATCTGTCCAAACTCACCTTGTTTGCTTCAATATAAGGTATGGATATTTATAATGTTGTATTTTGATCGCCGTGGCAGCGAAACCCACATGAAGAAAAATAGTATCACAGTGTGCACCGGATCTGATGGTAGACGTTATATTATGCCAGAAAATCTACGAAAAATTATCGTACCAGTGGATCGACAGGTTCTATTAGAGGCAGAATTTATGCAACATCTGAGGAAACTCGATCCCAAAATGACTTTTTGTGGCAGCGTCCCAAAAATTATTTCACTGAAAATGATACAATATGGTATCAAAATCGCCATCATGGACACAGTACTTTGAGTAAGTTCATGCAAAAAATTTCAAAGTTATGTGAAACAACAAAACCCTACACTAATCATTGCCTGCGTGTTACGACTTGCAATATTCTTGATGATGCCGGATTTAAGGATAAAGACAAGGGTCTGTTTCGGTCTCAAATCCCTATCCTATCTTGATGTTTACAAGTGAATTAAAGAGATTAAAAAATTAATATGTCAGACACAATTTCAAATTCTATCGGGATTTCTAATATTTTCAATTTGAGTAATATCCCGATGCCATTTTCGACTTTCTCAATGCCTTCCACATCCAGTCAATGCCTTCCACGGTCGTCTGCAGCTGTTTATCGGAACCTCAATCTACATCTGACTTTACAGATCTATCAGCAAGCATTTTCTCAGATTTCGCTACGTTGAATTGCCCAACTTCTATTAATTTAACAGAAGCGTCTAAATTAGATCTTTCTGAGGCGACACTAATGGATGATCAGGATGGTACCATGCTATTAAGTATTATAGAAGAAATGGAAATTGGCCACTTTCCAAAAAAGCAACGTCATTCGCTTTCGGCTTTCCACAGCAATAACAATTGTACTTTCAATATAAATTTCAATTAAAGATTAACTCCAGTTTGAACTAAATTCATAGAGTAACCAATAAGTTAGTCTTTGGCTTGATTACCATATTTTACTTGGTGTTAATTTTTGTTACGTATACTTGATATTATTCTTGTTTGAACTTGATTCATAAACTATAACTAATAGGTTAGTCTATGACTTGAATACCATAATTATAAGCCAATCTATTTATAGCTTTTCAAATTCCTGATTAGATATGTGGTAGAAATTACTCTAAATGATTGCTTACATGATATCAAGAAAACGTACAAATCCCCAATTTTTAGGTGCGTGGGGTGGGGTATACATGCATACCGACATCTCAGAATGACTAAGTTTATTAATGAATTTAATGAAAACTAAAGGTATCGTTCGCTAGTTTCACATTCAGCCTGTATTTAGACTCTTTCTGTGCTTTTCTGTCCATGGATGATATAGGGTTACCAAAGAAGAAGGCCAATCAAAGACGAGCGAATATTTTTTATTTCTATCAGACTATACTCACAGATAGCCTTCCATCCTTTCTACAAGGCCTTCCGTAACCAACAGTTTCTCAGAGAATATTACTATTTTAACTTCTATTTCGACGAAGGATCGAGCTGAGAGAAGAATGCAGAGCCAAAGAGAGTCTAACCGCCATAGCATTGACACTCTTCGTTATTTCCTACAGGAAGTATACCTACTACTTGAAATGGAACATGGCACACAACTGTTTAAAACTCTTCTTCGATCTTACCCTCTAGTCTTTTAGCTGCGATCACAGTGGCGTGAGGAATTCACACTGACAATTAAGTTATTGTTTTAATAACTATTAAAATTTGACGTTATTGTATCTAACTTCTACTGTTTATTTGTACATCATGTGTGTTTAGCAATTTATAAATGTAATTAATATGCTTTCCAGGTATGTTTCATGGTTTTATTCTGCGAGTATATAATTCTGTTACATCCAGTATATTTAGTCAGACCAGGAACCAATGAATTTTATTTATTACGTTATTTATATTTTCAATCTAATTGTCATATATAATTATAATTTTAATTCATATATTTCTGATAATAATTAATTAGCCTAAAATAATTACAAAAAGAGTAAAACACAAAACTGAACTTACACTGTGTTAGACAAGTATATTATTTTAGGTATAACTTTATATTCTTGAAATTCTATTACTGTAAAGGGTGTTACTATTTGCTTATAGAGAAGAGTCATCTAGCACTGATGTTATTATAAATTTATGAATGAAATCACGCAGACATCTGAAAAGAATAGTTGTACTGGATCTATACAGCATTATTGAGTTACCATATAGACTCAATATGTTATACATTATGTGGATAGGTAGGCGGCACCTAGTTGGGTTTTATAGCAACTTTTGAAGTCAACATCATATAATTACATCTATATATGTCTAAGTATTTAGTATAAAAGTGGTATATTTGAATATTGCTTTAGCTAATAACATGAGGTATTCATCATCTCAATGAAACAATTACTGTAATTACTGTAATAAAACTGCGTTGATACACCATTCAAATATAATATAAAATATAACCAGTTAGAAACTGACCAACTGGATTTTACTAACCTCTTTGATTACGAGCTCTCACCAGTCCTAACTACATTGTTCTAAAATACATGCGAGCCTCGTTTTCCATTTTCAAAAGCCAAATTTAAAAAAATGAAGATTAAAGTATTCTCGCGTGGAATGCTGTTTTTATTGAACTTGTCAAAAGTATCGATTACAATCTAACTAAAACATCTGCTTCAACCGTATATCTGATCTTCGATCGCTACTATGATTATACCATCAAATCGGAAACAAGACAGAAAAGAATTGCTCATACTTTGTCTCTGAATACAAAGGGAAAAAAGAGATATGCACGTCTTCAACGAAAAGCAAGGAAAATGTAATTGAAGTTGTTTCAAATGAGTTAATCCAAAGATTTAGCGGCAAAAAGAATCCAAACAAACTTGTGGTCACATCAAAGAACGCATGCCCTGTCGAAACAAAAAAAGGGATATCTCAAAAAAAGATCAGATTTGGAATCAAAGTAGGATGGAGCAGATTATCTTATTTCTCAACAAGTTAATGCTGCTATCAGAGAGAGGATAAAATCTATCAAAGTAATTTCATCTGATACGGATGTGTTTGTATTATTGTGCACCATGTAACAATCACAAGACAAGGATGGAAAAGAGAAGTCTTCGTCCAGGATTTTCACAATGAAAACAATTATGTCAGCGTCAAGAAAACAGTTGACAAACACACGCGCTAACTGGGTGTGATACTGTACCAATGATGTTTGGTGTTAAAGGCAAAAGCACTCAAAGTTGTTAAGAAGTTTCCATTACTGCTCCTTGGTGAAGTAAATGGAGATGAAAATAATAAATCAAAATAGTTTTTCGCTGATTGCTATGAAATGAAAAAAAGTTCATGGAATACTCATGGAAAAGAAGATCCCCACTCGCTTTGTTAACTGAATCGCGGTCTTTCTCCGTAACGTCAGGCCAGAGTGAGATGCGACAGCTCTTGCGAAAAAAAGTTGAAACTAGCACAAGAACTACCCCAAGGTGCGGTTCTTTCGCCCATCCTGTTTCTATATTTCATAGACCTGTTCAGATCCTGTCTACAAGCCACTACGAAGATCTTCATGTATGCTGATGACATCGCGATTTGGGCCAGTCACACCCACCCAGAAACTAGAAGCCCAAAGAAGTGTCCAAAAGGGAGTCCAAAGGATAGGCGAGTGGTCCAAGCCTAACAAACTCATTCTAAACCACAACAAATGGGAAGTTTGATTATTCTCCACGGACACGACAGAAACAAGATCGGAACCTGTCACCAGCATAGAGAACACTTAGGTTCTAGTCAACAAGAACCCTGTCTTCCAAGGCGTGTACGAACGCTCCCTATCTTTGGGTCCCCATGTCAGTAAAGTCGCAAAAAGGGCCCTACACCAATGGGTCAGCAACAGCCGTGACAACGGACAGTGGCAGTGCAGCAGTAGGTAATAGTGCGGTCACTACGCAAGACAGGAATGGTGTTCACGTGCTCCTACGAAACAGAGATACAGGCTGTGACCCTGTCGCTGCAATGGCTCGAACAGAACAACACTGACAAGAGCACACTGGTATGCACTGATTGCAAAAACGCTTGTGATAGCACTGCACTGAATAGCTCTCCAGCATTCCAGGTTAAAGAAGTTGACAAGCTACAAAGCACTTTGGACACCTGGGATGGAGAAATCAGTATTCAGTGAGTCCCAGGCCACTCGGACATTATCGGCAACGAACTAGTCGATAACAAGGCCAAAGTGGCAAAGTCCACGGACCCATCTATCACCCTGGACACGGACATAAACCTGATAAAACGTAATGTCGAAGACCCGCCCACAGAACACCCCCTTCTCAAAAACACATACAAAATGGCCAACAAGGCTCCTGAGTGCAGTAGGAAAGATGCAACCCGCGTCGTTCAACTCAGATGCGGCGATCACCACATATTCCTTAAGGAGGAAAATAACGAGTGCAAGACATGTGGTGGCGAGTTAAGGATGACACCAAGCACTGGCTTCAACGTTGCTGCCCACCATCACTCCCTAAACGTTTGAAGATTTTTTGTCAGATGGATCCACCCTTCTACTCTTTCTACGAGAGACCAAAAGAAGTTCCGCGGCTCACAAAGCGTGACTCGAAGGCGCAAACAACAACAACAACAGCAGCAAAGCACGGATACCCTACACAGAGTCTGTGGCTGATTTGAAAACAATGATCGTTTGAACAATTGATGAAACGTTGATGAAGACGAAAGAGTGGTCGTCGAATAAGATGAAGATTATAATGATGACTAATATAGTAAATCACACAAACCTGTTAAACTGGAAATATAGCTCAATATTACCAAATTCATTGTAATTTTCTTAATATGTATGAAAAGAGTGTTTTAACAATGTATCCCATTATATAAATATAAAATTTTCAAATTTTGTTGAATTTTTTGGGTCAAGAAAATGTAAATGGAAGAAGCCCAGGGCCAATAAAAAAAATGAAAAACGATTTTGGGTTATCAAAAAACGGTTTTCGTACCTTCATAACCCATATTATGTGAAAATATCAAAAACATACCATATGTACCTCATGTCAGCGTCACCTGACATTTATTATATATATTATAAAATAAAATAAAAGAATAAGAAAATTATACTTTTTATAGATATTTAAATAACCATCAAATTTATAGGCGTATAAGGGGAGTATTATACGTGTAAATTAAAGGTGTATTTTTCGTGTACAAAAGTGTACTATACACCAAAATACACTCCACCAATACACCCAGTTTTTTCACATGGGGTAAACAAGATAGAAACCTCATCTTTATTCATATAAAATATTTATAAGAAAGGGTCCGACTACTCGATGCTTTATTGTATGATCTCATATGAGACAAGTCCTAGATATGGATAAACTTTTTTACTTAAAGATATATTGTCTAAACGATGATGGAATACTACCTCAACGCTTCTAATTAATTGGAATATTTGCAACTCTTAGTTCATGATTTGGGTGATATTGGCAACTTCTTGTCTGTTTTTATCCGATAAATTTCATGATTACTCTCAACGAACGATTACTGATCATGAGGTAGATGTCACTATTCCATACTACTATTATTCTATCTGATTATAGCATAATTCAGTTTTATATTTTTTTTAAAACTATTTTAAAGCTTATACTACTTACGGGTTTAGTATCCGAACCATGAATCAAACATTTGATAAATGCTACAAAATAAACTGTAATCGTAAGGACATCTAGAGAAAGAACTGGAGAATTAAGTGCCCAAAATCTTTGTGTAGCGCGTGCCTACCTAACTGAGGCTTTGACCACCTAACTTGGACAAGGTGACGTTTGCCGTTGTTATTGATGATACTCCGCCATCTGCACCATCCACGGTTATCAAGGGAAAGAGTTATATCCCGCGATATTGGGTCCTGGCATGAACTTAGCTACAGATTTAATCCTCCCCTGACATGGACGAGCAATACAAGAGTTGAGAGAGAAGTTGGTTCTACCTACCAACGGTCGCGTTAATTACCTTTCCTAAATCCTGAGAATACTTTAATCAATAACAATAGAAATACTGTCAAGGTAAAATTATAATCAAAAAGTTACGTGGATAAAATTAGTCTTTGAGTAAAATATGAAAAATCTTATTTACTACCACAGATCTACTAGCCTGATTTTGAATAGTCGCTGTTTTGTATGTGAATTATCGTAGTTTTCAAAAATATGGAATACATAAAAGATAATCTCATATAATTAAATAAGCGTATAATCGAATACTTCATCTATATCATTACCGAAAATGGGAATTATGATTGAAACGTGAACGAATTTTTTATTAGATAGGTTTATATTAATTTATTTTATATTTTTATAGATTTACATATATAATATATTTATTTATATTATATTATATTTATATATATTTATGTTTAAAGTAAAAAAATATTTTTAATTTATTTTTAATTATAATTTCATTATTTAAATATTACAAAATTGAAATCTGCGATTAAATATAGTAAAATTACTCTACTGTAGCTATCTGACAAAAATCTATTAGTTCGGGTCCAGGAGAAAACTTTAGTTTTAATTATTTTAGAGCTTCAAAAAATTGTTTCTTATAGAAAATAAACATTGATTGTAGAGAAAACAATTTTATTGATATTTGAATAATACAAAATATTAGACAATTCTTTTCCAAACAGTCATAAAAAAGATATAATGTTAAAGAAGAGTTTTATTATTGGCTGAACAATTAATAAAAGTAATTAAATAGATAAATAATTTGAGTAAAATGATATATAATAAATAAGGAAAATAAGGAATTGTGTACCATGTCTGTGTGCACTATTTTCTGGTGCTGTTTTAAAGTTTCATTCTAAACTAAAAGATCCAATCAATGGAAATTGTTTAATTGGTATTGAACCGCGAGTTACTATTGATAGTTAGTTACCTACTCTGTTTTTGGATGGAATTTCAGGGAGAACTCTTTACAGAGTGTTTCAACATTTTTATCACATTCGCAATCTGTTTTTCGTAGATCCTTGCAGAAAAACTGAATTTCATCTTCTTGCCAGTGGTTGATCTCCAACATTCTAGGCATTTCCTGAAATAGCGATAAAACATATGTTATGATATTTGCTATTCTTTTGCAGACTTTTGGAGGAAGGCAACATAATTACTTCCGCTTTTTTGTTTCAGTTATAGGATTAGAGTGATTTATTCTTTTGTTTCACATTTAATGTTTTTGTGTGTTTTTGACAGTTTCAATAAACACTTCAGGTAAAAATTCAACCAGGTAAATATTGTTAACGAAATATAGTTTCTTTTGATTCTTCAACTACAGGTATATGAGTACTCTCAAAAATATTTACAAAAATATGATCACGAGAAGATTGTCAAAATGAACCAAATTCAAAATGACCGGCAATCCCATATATAACATGTAAATTATCTATACATGGCATTGGCGGTTTCTTAGCAATTTTTCCCTGGTTGACATAATACAAAAATTTAGACTGATGATTTAAGATTAGATAATGTAACATTTAAAAACATCTGATCAGGTGGTCATGGGTGCTGAGTACCTAGAACTAGGGGGAACGTTGATAAAATTACTAATTTGATTATTTCAAGTGAGAAAATATCTAGCTTCATATAAAATCTTCAAAATAAAAATTTAATTATCAAAAATGAATTTAATATAACAAATCATCGATTTTGATTGGTCCTGGAAGCCATTTGGTGGGCCTGAACCTCCACGAATGACCGTGAGACTCATACTTTTGATACTGTACGGTCGGAAATGAATTTAAAACCATTTATTAAGAAATGCAATTTTGGAGCATAGCCCGAGGGTCTAAGATCGCTCCGGGTTCCAGCGGTCTGAAATTTTGTACCCCACCATTTCTCAATTGCTGAGACCTAAATCTATCAGAAACTGCAAAAAAATCAATTTTCACACGGGACCTATTTTTACTACATATCAAACCACTCAATTAGTACAAAAGCTCGATGGAGATATATATCTTTTCACTAGTTTTATTTCAAATAAACAAAATTTTACTACTATAAAAAATCAATTACTCAAGTTAAAAAAATAATGAATCTAAACGCTATGTTTCAGTCAAATAATTAGTTTTTATATATAATTCAATGTTATATATTATTAAAATATTAAATGTATATTTATGTTTGTATAAATAAAATAACAAAAATTACTGACTTCAATTTTCATTTGGTAAGCGTCCAACAATGTTTGGTCGTCCTTGTTTCGTTTGTAAAAATACATCTTTGAAATCGGACTGTTGTCCTTCGATCCATAGTTAAAATTTGTGAAACAAAAGCCGATATTTTTTTCTATGCAGCGTTTCTACAAAATAATTATTAACATTGAGTTTTCAAAGAAATTATCTTTGTTAATATTTTGAGTACGACCTATTTCAAACCCATTTCATGAAACATACATATAAAACAAAGTTTTTGCTTTTAGTGTTGTTCAGAAATCACACTTGCCCTTTATCTAAAACGTTAAATTTGATTCAGTAACCACATTTTTCCACATTACAATACTTTGACCTCATTTTGCAATATTAAACGATGTTTTAAGCTTGAGTTTTAGTAAAGTCAAACAACTTCCTATTTATTTAACAAATAGTTGTTTTAAAATGTTATGATTATTATAAAGATCAATTATAATGACATCGATAATTTAGATGTAGATCCAAAAAATTTGTTGAACGAACTCTGTCGTTATTATTTGAATAAAACCTTCCTTTAGTGTACCATTCTGTCAGATGAGTAATTATGTTAAATGTGGTGAAAATTAATAAGGGATTATTGCATGTCAGTGAAATAGCAAATATATATTAGCATGTTTATTGGCTAAAAAGAATATTTTTAAAATATGGAAGAAAATCAATTTAATTCAAAAATATGTTACCTTTATTTCATGTTTGTCTTCATCACTTAACTTGGCACTTGTCTCTCCAGTTCGTTTTTTGTCTTCATCACTTGACTTGGCACTTGTCTCTCCAGTTCCTTTTTTGTCTTCATCACTTGACTTGGCACTTGTCTCTCCAGTTCCTTTTTTGTCTTCATCACTTAACTTGGCAACTGAACTGTGAACAACTTGCCAAAAGATCCAATCAGACATGCTCAAGTAATCTTCAATGCATTCATTGGCGCGAGTTTCGTCAAATTTACACTTTTGCGAAAACTTTAATTGGCCGTCCGCAAGTTGAAAACCATCAAACATCATCTCCTGTCAGAAATGTAACACTTCCTCATAAATACACCGAACAAATATTTTTTAAAAGTCGTAAGAATTTAGTTTAAAATTCAATTTAAGGTATTAATTAAAAGTAACTAAAGTACATTATTCTTTAAATAATGTCCTTTTTTAATTTTATCAAAACATGTTTATATT
>JAUZNC010059378.1:0-10200 GCA_034780395.1 Vannuccia rotundouncinata
AATTTAAAAATAGAATCACGAGCTGTGACGCGCTGTGTGAGTCAAAATTTCTACTGTATCAAACGTTGATACACCCCATTGGGAAAAGGTTAATGCATGAGACTTTAGATCCTACAATAAATGCCAATATTGAAAGATATACATCCTACAAATATTTTTTACCCTGAAATGTCCAAGAATAGAATACCATTATCACAACAATCGATTTTTTAAATTCAAAATTGATTTTTTGTATTTGATATTATTATACTATATATTTGATATCTGATTAATCACCATCTGTTATTATTTGGATTTTAAAGATAATTTTTTTTCTTCAGACAAATATGGCTTCAGAACTGGACTCATTTGTTGGTAGTATCCTTTTAATCATTCTGAATATATTTTAATTATTTAAAATAAAATTTGAATATTCATTTGTTTTAATATAATGATTGAATATTGTTCTAAAAAATCTTTTATTTTATTCATTTTTATTTATTGATTGTTATCATCTTAACATACAATTTATTGATTATTAGGAAATGTCTGTATTATCACTTCTGATGGTCGAGTTATTGTGGTAAGTTTGAACAATACATCTGATCACTAAATGTTTTGTTATATTTTTTAATTAATTAAATTTAATATATTACTGATTAATTTAGATATCTTTGCTCCATAAATTTTGTATCTCTAATTCTAATAATATTTTAGTTGAGCAAATCTAATTTATGTTCAATTTTTTCCAGGGCATCCTAAAGGGGTTTGATAATGTCATTAATCTTATTGTGAAGGACAGTCATGAAAGGGTATTCAATGCTACCCAGGGAGTAGAGAGGATCCCTTTGGGTTTGTACATCATTCGTGGACACAATATGTGAGTATTTTGGATTGATACCACCTGAGATATGTAATTTCTTTCATCGACTAATGAAGCTTAAACCTTTGAATGTGTGCTCTGTTAAGTTAAGATAATTTTACCAACTTATTCGACTCATTGACTCAAATTAAAAGTACATGCGAAATAAGATTTTATTAAATATCACATAACGATTTTATTTACAGAATTAATATCCTGTGACTTGATATAGCAAATTTTATCCAGGAAATAAAAGATCTTAGGAACGACAAGGCTATTAAGTATGGACATTGACCTCTCGGATTAAAGGTATAATCGATAGGTTTACAGAGAATGGTCATTTAATTGTTTCTATTATTTGTTAATTAGTTTATGACCCCAATAAGAGGTAGGCGTCCCATAGTCTAAAAATCCTATCCAAAATATAGTATGTATCCCATAATAATCCCATTATTGTGGTTTATTAGAATACTACTCATCTTAATTCAGTAATAATTAATAAAAATAATAATTTTGCAAGTTGTTGCATATATCTATTCTATTTCTGTCACAGTTGTATTCTTCGAAGTACTCGTTTTTTCATGAATAGCTAATATCTTGATATATAGCCTCCAGTTTGATGGAAAGGGGTCAGGTAAAATTTCAAATAATATCTTCTATTCGAAATAAGTTATTATGTCTTCTTCTTTTGTAAGGACAGATATTCAACAAAAAATGTTCGTGCTTCGCTCGATTTATACAGTGCTCGGTAATTCTATTAATATTACACGGCATTGACTAATTCGTTGGTGTTATACAAATACATCATTCCACATAGAAGAATTGTGCTCCATTCGGGATAAAATGAAATGTTGAATTAGTTTCTATAAATCAGGTGTATTTTATAGTTATCCACTTCAAAGCAGAAAATGTAACCAAATATCTATAATAATGATAGTAATAATCGCAACTTTATTAATTATTTTTCAGATCTGTAATCGGTGAAGTCGATGATGATATTGATCAAAGAATTGATTTTTCCGGAATCATGGCAGAACCTTTAAACAGTGTTGTTCATTAGGTTGTTCATCATTAGAGCAACCGTTTCATCATTTTTATATACTTTGTATAGTACCCTTCTGTGTTTTAACGTATTATATGAGTACAGATTAATAAATTTTGTCATCGCATTTATTGATAATACTTTTTTATTTGTTTTGTTTCCAATTTTCTATTATTTGGTGCACTAAATATAATATGCTGCTTGACCCACTTTCATCCATGGACATGAATAATAAATAATGAATAGAGTTCAGCACGACAAGTTAAATAAAGCAGTAGATAGTGCATTAAATCAAGTTACGATTGATTTAAAATGACTAGGGCCAAACAACTTAATATGCGCCACCCTGTATATAAAGTTCTGTGATGGGTTAGAATAATGTATGAAGTAAATCATTTAGTATATAAGTCAAAGCTTGATCATATCAACCCATCTTCACAATAATCTCTACCGAAATCTACTCATTTTAAAATGTAAAACACCTGAAAATAGAATCATTCTAAATTGAGTACAAAGATATTGTCGCTTTTTTAATATAACATATTTATATCGTGTCAGAATAAGTACCCTATAAGGTTTAGTTACGTACTGTAAAGAAATCTAATGAGCAAATCAAAATAATATTTATAGTATAGTTATATATTAGCATAGGTATAATATTATATAAGCACCTATTTATAATTTTTTAATCTATTTAATTCATTTGTAATATTTCTTTCTTGTAAATCTTTAATTACTGTTTACATCTTTTATACCAATGAGATATTAGATAATTTTATGTATAATTGACATTTAAATGTTTGGTATGAATTAATGTGTGTATTAATTAAAGTTTGAGAGACTGACCATACTGTGTGTCAAATATAGTACATTCATTATTTTCTCCAGCTGCAATTTCCACTTATAAAAAGTTTAACTCTCTCTGCAGTAACCTCATGACATCAGCTTAAAACAACAGAATAGGCTTGTTCTCCATTTTAATAATAGTAGAAATAAATAATTCTTTTTGATCTCGCTCAAGTGTAGCTCGCTTGTCTTAGCTAACAATTGGCTGATGGAACCCTCTCAAACATTGACACTTGGAAACGGACAGCTCTGGCGGTGAAGTAAATTATGGTATAGGATATAACAGCCTCCCAACTCTTGTCAATCTCAATATTCATTCAATGAAAAGTTTACCAACTCAGTTCATAATAATTCAGAGTCACCCCCTCCTTATGTGACACTTCCTCCTACTTAGCGATACACCACCTAGCTATACGGTTGCGAAGCAGTTGGCGACCACAGAAATTTTAACCAACAAAGACGTCTTTTGTAGTCTAAATCACAAGCATCAAGTATTGCTATACGTACTGGAACTAAGCTTTTTTATTATTTTGATTGCTTTAACGCTATTCAATTGAAAGTTTTTTAGGCTTTTAACTGTAAAGAAGAACAAATGCCTGCCGTTGACGAAAACTTGAATCAGCTACAAGTTCTGGAGATCAAAGAGGCCTTCGCTGTGCTTGACAAAGATGGGGATGGGTGTATAACCACATCCGATTTGGAGACAATTATTCGATCCTTGGGATTTAAACCTACTGAAGATGAATTAAAAGTAAGATATACTTCAAAGTTTGACTATGATAGATTTTGTTATTCTATGCGACTTCCCATTTAGTAAATAATTTATAAATAATATAACGGACAGATTTTTAATATTTTGATATTTTGAAATTTGATAAAAAATTCTTCTTTTACAACTTCATTTTAATGTTTAAGTAATCATTTTCATTCTAAAGTTTTTGAATGGTTAGGGTTATTTGTTATTTTTGATGTAAAGATTTTAGTTAAATATATAATTCAATTGTTACGAGTTAATGTTTCAATATTGAAAATATTTTTTTTCGTTTTTAACTTTCCTTAAACGTTTTCAGGGTATAGATAGTAAATATTATTTAGAGTAAACAAAAAAATATCTTCTATTTTTACATGGTTTAATTATTGATTAGAATAACCAGGAAAATGTGTTTTCTTCCTGTTTGCTTAATTACTGAATTAATGAAGCTATCAGTGTCTCTTTTTGAATAAAATTAAACTCACTAATAAAAAATAGATTAAAACGACAAGTAATAATAATTATTATGTGTTTTATATTTATTAATGGACCACATATAATTTGTAGTTTTTGTACTCTAAATCTGTCTATTTAATTTCACTATATACGTCTCCCATCTATGGCTGGTATGGCGTTCATTTCACCTCGAAGTGAATATAATTAATAGTTTCTAACGTTTTCTTTTGTCAATAAGATAGATATATTTGTTTAAAATGAGACTTATTTCATGCTGATTTGCTACTTTGATGTATATATGTACACAATTTACATAACTTAAATATACATAATTTTACATAATTTTAATTTTGAATCTTTTAATTAAGCTATATATAATAAAATCTCTTTTTATCATCACCATTTTAAACTATATACTTTTTGAATTTGAGCTTCCAAAAGTGCCGCTATACTCGACATCTCTACAGGGTGGCCCAGAAGTCACAGTCGATCTAAATAATAACAAATAAGTCTAATTATAACCAACAATATATTTTATATAAACATAAAACAATTAATTATTTTACTCAATAAATTGAATATTTCAAAAAATTCAAACGAAAACTGGATAAATAATGAATTATCTGTCATAAGGATCGACCTGAACACCTCCAACATCAATGCACAACTGTAATCGGCGAAAGGATCGATTGTGGATTTTTGATTGATTGCTGCCCATATTATCAATTTTGGTGGGTATTGTTTTATCTGTTCCCAGAAAAGTGGGTTTTCATTGGACCACATGACGACGTTGCATTGCGTTGATGACATGTACACAGCACATTCATCTGAGAAAAACAACTTATTCTTCAATCTTGCATTATTGTATTTTTGAAGAATCAAATTGCAGCAGTGGACACGATTGACATGATCTTCAGCTGTAAGAAACTGAACATTTGTAGGTTTCCACGGCTTCAGATGAAGATCCTTCTTTAAGATTCTTTGTACACTCGTTCTGTGAATGTCCAGTTCATCTGACAGTCGTCTTGTTGACGTTTTCGGAGTATTGGTAACAGCGTTATTCACAAGGTCAACGCAAGGGAAGCCAGTACCGGCAGAATTGGTGTAGGGCCTTTCAAGACACAAGGCGGTGACGATCCACCAGCTGCGAACCGGGAAGTCCCCCCTAACCCGCGAGTACCTCTTCCGCATCGGGAAAGCCAACTCACCGATATGCGAGAATTGTGAAATGACAGACGAAACTCCCAGACACGTGCTACTAGAATGCCCGGCATGGGAAATGGCCCGCCGGAGGATCCTAGGACTCTCACCTGAAGCGGACATACTGAACGAACCGACAAATGTGCTTAAGTTCCTGGTGCGAACTGGGCACCTGAAGGTGTCCGATAACGGAAACTAGAGAGAGAGAGGTCAACGTTCTCACCTCTTTCATTCGGTCTTCCAGTTCTCGGTAGGTCGAAGAGGTTTCCTGTTTCGAATAGTTTATCGTGCCATGCCTCTAGGAGGTTCATGGTCAAATTTATCACTCAATTTTTGACGGACAAGCTGCATATATCAGGTTTGGAATCCCCTGCTTCGTGCCACCATGCTGCAGCTAAGATTGTGTACTCTACAGTGTAGTTACTGACATCACTACGTGCAGCCATCTTAAAATAAATTAGTGACTTCAATTAAATATTATCATGTACGCAAGAATTATTGTGCAAGAATTATTGCGCAAGAATGGCCTGGCACGCTAATAAGAAAAAATTTAGATCGACTGTGACTTCTGCGGGCCACCCTTTATACCTACATGACATACGTACATGACATAAGTTAACATTTATGTTGGTATTATTGATTTCTTTCGTAAAATCACTCACAATTTTGTTTTATGCATATTGTATAAATAAAAATTAACAAATGCAGAAGTCTAATCTTTTTACAAATTGTTCAATTTCTTTTCAAAACTTTTTGACTTTGACAACATTTTTCTTTATTTAAAATTATTACTTCAATAGCTTTGAATATCATTGTCGTCTACAACATCATAAAATAAATCGACATAGCTTATGTGTGTATGTATGTTTGACTAATTATACCTTCAAAATCACTCATTCATCGTCCTTTTTCAATTATAATAATTGAATTGAATTTTTATTGTTTGACTATATTTTAACTACTTTTAAATGCGTCTATTGATTATTTCATAACATGCATTCTTGTGGTCTAAAATTAATGTCCTGAATTTCGCATTTTTAATATTTTGGCTATTTTAATATTTATTAAAAAGTATTATTACAAAATAAAGAATTTTTTCAAAATGCAAAACTTTTTAAAATGGGAGTCTGTCAAATATAAATAGTCCTAAAGTTTAATAATTATTATACATAATGGAATTTAGTAATTCAATAAAAAATATATATATATTACCAATCGCTGTATTGAATTTTTCTAGTTTAAAATGTATACCAGTAAATTATTCTTTTATTATAAATACTTTCTAACATTGTTACATCTTTTATTATATTTTGTTTATAGAAAATGATCCGAGATGTGGACACTGATGGAAATGGGATAATCGATTTTGAGGAGTTCTTTGCGATGGTGGCTAAACAAATGGGAAGCCGAAATCCCGATGAGCAAATAAAGGACACTTTTAGACTACTGGATGATAATAATTCCGGTGAGATTCCTGTGGAGCGAATGCGTCAGGTTCTAGCGAGCACGGACTCTCGTTTAACGGCAGAAGATATCGAGATGATGATCCAAGAAGTTGACACAGATGGAAATGGTGTTATCGACTTCCCTGAATTTAAAAAGATGATGACTTCTATTTAGATTAATTCTTAGGACAATTCAATATTAATCACAAATTTTTATTATATAGATATATAGAAACAGTGTATTTAATTATTGTATTATATATCTGTGGTATTTTCCAATTTGTTCACATATTACCCTATATATAGTCATCTGTAACTCGAATTGATAGTTTAAGTTGTAAATAAAAAGTATTTATGCTACATACACTAACGTTGCAATTATGTCTATTATAAAACATCGTTGGTGTATAAAGAATTTCAAATTAATTTTTTTAATATTTTTAATGATGGAAATAATATTCTCATATAATTGTCATTTTTAAATTACTATTTAGTACGTACTCAGGTGTGCCAAATAAACGTAATCCCCCCCCCCGTTTATTTGGACCCCCCTGATTATTGATTTTTTAAATTGGTGGACCCCTCGATTATTTCAACTCCCCCCCCGCTTATTTGGAACACCAGAGTAGGTGTTATATATTGTTTTGTTTGCCAATTTGGAAAATGTTTTCTTTTCACATATAAAATTTAAATTACAATATCATCAAAAGTAGCAATATGTTGCAAAGTATTTTGTTACACTTTGTTTAATATGTTAACATTAGGTATTCGACCGTTTTTTTAAATTTTCAAATATTTGTCATTAAAAAAACATTTATAATTATCTCCTGACAAAATTTCACGAATTAGGAATTATATTTGGAAAATTATGCTAATCGCAATTAATTAATTGTTAAAATTTAATTATTCTTGGCTTCTAATGTTATTATAAACAATAGTATTCTGAAGTAGCATAGGTTGCAGGATTTACTAGTAAAAGCATTCAGACAAGTAAATACTACATTTCAAATCAATTTTCGTTGTTGTGAATATTTAATGAGTCATTGGTGAACACAGTTGAAGCAGTGTCAATGCTGATATAATTTCAGATTTGTTAGAGAATAGGAGTCAAGCATATCTCCAAATGGTATTCTCAAACAAATCTCGAACTCGACTCGGATAAGACGACCTTGAGTATATGAATAAACAAATTATATATTTGTTATTGTAATTTTACCGTGAAATTTTAATTGTTGGTGTTTTAATGGTTAATTGTTTACAATGTAGCGCTGGGTGCGTTATATTAAAATAACTTAATTGATTTTGTTATTATCGACACATTGATTATATTACCTAGCTATACTCAATTATATTATTGATATATTTTCATATTAATTTATATATATATATTATATGGCTGGACGTAAAGTTTAACATAGAAATTGAAAAACAATAGTTGACTAGCCTCATAAGTAAATATACTGGTGTTGATGACAAACGAACCGATTTTAAATTCATAAATGAGGAAAAACAGCTGTGGCTTGACCTTACTAATGAGTTTAACAGTAGTGGTTTGGGTAACTGTTCTGTGGTTGAGTTGAAAAAATGTTGGACAAACATGAAGATATTATTGGAATATGGTATTGGAAATTATTAACTCATAATTTTTTTATTGAAATACATTCTTTTTATATATTGGTTAAGTGATATAAATGATTCTTCTTTGTACAAGCAAATAAATTAACAATAATAATATCATTGGAGATATTAGTGCTAAATAAAATTCGATTATAAAATAACTATAATTAATTAAAATTATATATCTATATTATAATGGGGAAGTATGTCAGAGAAGCACATATAATAATAATACATATTGTATAAGAAAAGTAAAATAAAAACTGTCTTTTATTAAATTATCCGCTAATTAAAACTAAAATTCAAAACCAAAATATGTTATGCTTTTAAAATTTAATATGGTTTGCGTATTGTATTTATTATAGCGTTAATTTTATCACTGATTTTAATTTACTTTCATTATTTATATTATATAATATATTAAGTAAGAAAATATAATTATTAAGATATTAATTATTTTTAATTTGTACAACATTGCAAGATTTAAACATTCTATATAGTAGTATTAAGAGAAAAGCAGGCAAAAATTTGAATCTTTTCGTTTATAAAATTGATATTATTATTTTGTAAAATTAAGTTTCTTTAATTCTATTTTATTGTTTTTTATTGTGTGCATCTCTGACACTCTTGGCCATATTAAAAATATATAAATATAACCGATGATATTGTGTTTTTTGAAATATTTATTAAATGTTTTATTAAATCAATAGTTGTTTCATATACTAGAAGTATTATTTTCTTAGAGGAATATATGTAATCTCTTTTAAGAATATATATTTTTATTTTGTAATTACAATACGTTCTCAAAATTCAGTAATATTTATTTTAAAATTTTTTTATTTAATAGATTTCCAAAAGTATCCAAAATGTTGCAGAATTGTTATCCTAAAACTAAAAGTTACTAAAATTCTAAAGTCTGTCCCTTATTCAATAAATTTCATATTAATATATCTTAAAAAAATTTATTTTGTCTTTTATTAATATTGCTCGAATATAATTCTTTTGATACGATGTGAGTCATATTTATTGTAATTTTAATGTAACAGAAAAATATTTTGCAAGTGACTAGACTGGTATTGTCAGTTTTTAAAATTTCAGAATTATAGTTATATTTTAAAGGCAGAACCTGCAGACACAGCGGCCATGCGAGCATTGTTATTCATTGGAGACACGGCGGCCGTTTACACAATTATTTACCTATTCAAATTTAGAGACACAGCGAGATTTTTAAAATATTTATTTTAATCAACATTCACAAAAATTTTTTACTAAGTTACTGACTGAAGGTGTTGGGAGCCAGGTCTTGGGCTTACAAATAAGATTGGTTTTAAGCTTTGTATCGACTTTTTTTGTTGTTGATTTTATTATAAAATATTACAAAGTTACTGACTGCTGTGTCTCCAATAAATAGCAATGCTTGCACGTCGGTCGTGTCTGCAGGTTCTTTGTATTTTAAAATATGGAAGAACTTTTTTGTAACAAAGTATCTATTTGGACATACGTCCATCTACTATTTGGATGTACATACATAAATTTTGAACATGGAAAAACATTGAAAACCTATATAATCAATAAAATCGATACAAAGATTTAAACCAACTTATTTCTAGACCCAATTACTGGATCTACCACACCTTGAACACAGTGTTAGTGTTTAATTAAAATTTATTGTATCATACACTAAGAATCTTCTCTCACACATGTCCGAATAGTGTGTGAGGTAGATGGACGTATATCCGAATAGCAGCTACCTTTTTATAATGGCAATTATTGTAAAGATTTCAGACATGCACAGCCCAATTTTAAATACTATTGAGCCTTGCTAACTTACAAAATTATTGGTACATGGATAAAATACATTATATCATTTAATTTATATTATTATAAAATTTGAGTTTAAAGTTTTATATTATTAATATAAGGAAAACTCATCATCATAAACCTTATATTTGAGAAAAAATTTACAAATAATTTACAAATAAAGGTAGAACCCTAGGCATGA